>CM044001.1:24985420-25274272 GCA_024085815.1 Flaveria linearis
CTCTCTCTCTCTCTCCTGCTCTTTCTCTCTCTCCTGCTCTCTCTTTTTCTCTCTAAAAAGATCATCTCTACCTGTCTCTAGATTCTTGCCCACTGTTTCTTGCTGCCCAAAAGCCGCTCCCCATCACTGACTATTGTCGACTACCCTAGAAAGCCGACGACAACTTTCTTCCTTTAAAAAACTTTAAACTATGAATTCTCTCTACCGATCACTGTCAACCATCGCTTTTGACGTTAAAAGTTTGTGAAGAAAAACCGAAATACTTAAGATCTATAAAGAAAAACAAAACTAGAACGAGATATGCGGGTAGTAGTGTCGATCCGACCGTGGTTACCAACCACCCGGTTCGACTCCTAACTATAAGAATCAGCCGGGTTTTCCAAAAACGACTCAAATGTACCTAACTAGACCGGTAGTGGCACTGGTTCCCCAGTTGACCGGTCGGACCGACCAATCCTATCCTATCACAAATTCAATGTTGCTTGGTGCATTATTTGATTCGCAGGCATCTTTTGCATACTGTATCATCCATTTATCTCTTCTCAAAGTGAAAATATCAAAGCACTCACTCTCTCCTTAAAAAGGTCATTTTCTATGAGAAAAAAGGTGAGAGATGTCAAAAGTGGTTATCCCTTGTGCAATTACATGGCCATTGGCATCATATCATCAAACACTTAGATACGCAACCATAAGTCTTAATTTCTTCTCCTTTAAACATTATGACTATTCCACGACATCTTCCACCATCTTCTTCTTTCTTCCATCAATGTAGAACACTTGAAATCAAACTTGGATAATCTAAGACTCGTGAAGATCAATTTCAGATTGAAATTATTTGGTGGTTCACTCGAATAAATCAATCGGATACAACTCAGACGAGATCAAGAATTAGTATATTGTATTGTATGGATTTCATGAACCAGAAGAAGAAGAATTCAAGAGAAAAGTAACCAACTTTCATAATTTGCCGCCCCTTGGACCCCGCTACCAGGGGCGCTGCCCCGGACCCCGCCAAGGGGCCGTTGCCCCCTTGGAACCCCCATTGCTTAGGTGCTTCACCCCTAAGAAATATCGAAGATCATAATACACTCAAACAAACGTGCACTCCGCATCTCCTAACTTGTTTGATGGATATTATGATCACGTTTATCATTAGTCAATCCAATTACACTAAAATATCTAACATTCCTCCCCCATTTTAGTGTAATCCTTGATTAACTAAAACAAACTCACACAAACTACAAACTTATGCATAAATGAAATGTTGTGATGATTGAATTTCATCTTAGTATATTACACAATCCAAATATATGAATATTAGGGTGTCAGTTAGGATTGAACCCTTGGTATTCATAGTGAATAAACGAAGATAATATACACAAAAGTTTACATACTTATATATTCTTACTTGACACTATATTTTACTTGCCTTGTGTCCTTATCCTTCATAAGCATATCAAAGCCAAGTCCAGACTTCTTGAAGAATCTAAATTTCATGCTCATATAGGTAACTCTTTTTTTCTCTTGCACTACATATGTAATTTTTCAAAAAAATTATTAAGAAGTTAGACTTCAACCTCCTCAACTTGCAGGTCTAAACACGTACCTTGGGATGTTGCTACTAATGTGTTCTAATCTCTAGATGTTAAGTTTTCCATATTGAATTCAACATCTAGTGTTATACTAGATGGAAATTGGGTATCTTAACATAAGAGAATTTAGGTGGACTTCAATCCCATCCCTAAAGCCGACTTGTGCACAAGATCTCTATTTAACCCTTTAGTTAGATGATCGGCTAAATTATGTTGAGTTCTCATAAACTCCACAGATATCACACCATGCATGATGAGCTCACGAATCATGCTATGTCTAACACCTAAGTGTCTAGACTTGCCATTATACACTTGGCTATAAGCCTTTGCCAAAGTGGCTTCACTATCACATGTAATAGATATAGGTGATATCGGTTTAGGCCACAATGTAATTTCATAAATCAAGTTTCTTAGCCATTCAGCTTCTTTACCAGCTGCTGCTAATGTAACAAACTCAGATTCCATTATTGAGTCAGTAATGCAAGTTTGTTTGTTTGATGCCCAAGAGATGGCACCTCCTCCAAGTAGGAATGTCCATCCACTTGTGGAAGAATGATCTTCCATATTTGTAATCCAACTTGCATACGAATAACCTTCAATAACAGAAGGAAATCCAGAATATGTTAAACAATAATTCATTGTTCCTTTCAAGTACTTAAATACTCGATTAATAGCTTGCCAGTGATGTGAACTAGGGTTACTAGTAAATCTACTAAGTTTTCCAACAGCATAATGTCATGGAGTGATTCTTTGACTCTCGTGCGGCACTTAGATTCGATCTAAGTTCAGCCTTTCGTGACCCAAACGGTGTAACAATTTAAGTTACAATGCGGAAGCGTTTGCAAGCTCGTAATACAAATGGCTTTGTATTGCTTACAAGGTTAGTACAAGAGTGAGTTACAAGTTTGTTTACACAAGACTTGTATATGTTTTTGGTGATTACAAATGAAGACTTCATCACCTATTTATACTAGTGGCTTAAATCTAGATATTTCTAATCTAGATTATTCTAATCTAAATATCTAAGATATTTACTAATCTATATATCTAAGATATTTACTAATCTAATATCTAGATATTTGCTTGGTTAATATCTAGATATTCTACGTGGTTAATATCTAGCTTTTCCTGATATGCTTGGGCTGTTCCGGAGTCTTCCGAACAGCCCTAGACGCCTTCACATGTTTCCTGAAACTTTCGGAACCGAGTAACGAGATTTGTTTTTAAGCAGGTCATGACAATAAGCTATATGAGGCCTAGTGCTAATCATCGCATACTGAGACTTCCAATAGCTTTTGAATATTCAAGTTGAGATACTGCAATACCTTTATTAGATAGAAGCTTAATATTAGGATCTATAGGAGTGCTTACAGGAGAACAATCTTCGAAGTTAAATTTCTTCAAATTCTTCTTAATATAATGAGATTGAGAAATTGAAATAAAATTGTTCCCATGCTTGATGTTTATACCAAGGATCACTTCAGCCTCCCCCATGTCTTTCATAGCAAACTTAGATAACAAGAATTTTTTAGTTTTATCTACTTGACTTTGGTCAGTACCAAATATTAACATGTCATCTACATATAAAAAAATTATAAATCGTTTCCCAGAAGTATCAAACTTGCTATATACACACTTGTCTGCTTGGTTTAGAACAAAACCATTAGACAACATAACATCATCAAACTTTTGATACCATTGTTTTGGTGCTTGCTTCAGACCATATAAAGATTTTATCAACTTACAAACTTTATTATCATTACTAGCCATAACAAAGCCTTCAGGTTGTTTCATGTAAATATCCTCATCTAATTCACCATTTAAAAATACAGTTTTCACATCCATTTGGTGAATCACAAGATTGTGTATAGTTGCAAGTGCTAATAACAATCTAATAGTAGAAATTATAGCAACAGGAGCATAAGTATCAAAGAAATCAATACCATCTTTTTGTCGAAAGCCTTGGATAACTAATCTAGCTTTAAACTTAGCTATGCTACCATCAACCTTCATTTTCTTTTTAAATATCCATTTACACCCGAATGGTTTACATCCAGGAGGTAAATCAGCCAACTTCCAAGTATTATTTTGCATAATGGAATCCATCTCATCATGGATTGCTTCTTTCCAAAATGCAACATCTCTAGAAGCCATAGCTTCACTATAAGTCTTTGGATCCTCCTCAATATTAAAACAATATTGATATTGAGATCCAATCTCATTCCTTGATCCTTCAACTAAATACAGTTGAAAATCATCACCAAAGACTTGGCTTTTCTTGCTCTTGTACTTTTCCTTGGTTCAGTTCCAGTAGAAGGTACATCTTTGCTATTAACCAAATTAATACCAAATGTATTATCTATTTGAGAAACGTTGGAAATCACTTCCTTTGGTCTAGGTATAGAAGTAAATCTTTCTTCATCAAATACTGCATCTCTTGACTCTATAACCGAGTTTACAGATAAATAATCATTAGGTTTTAAGACATAGAACCTATAAGCCTTGGAATGCTAAGCATATCCAATAAAGATGCAATCTATACCTCTTTCACCTAAAGTTTTCCTTTTGGGTTCGGTGAGCCTCACAACAGCTCTACATCCTCAAACTTTAAGATAATTTAAGTTTCAGGGTTTTTTGTACTAAAGTTCATATGGGGTAGTCTTATACTTTTCATTAGGAATTCTATCTAATAGATAACAAGCAGTTAGCATTGCCTCACCTCAAAATCCTTCACTCAAACCCTAATAGGATAACATAGAATTAACCATTTCTTTTAACGTTCTATTCTTTTTTTTCTGCTACACTATTTTGTTGTGGTGTATAAAGAGCTGTAATTTGATGTATTGTAAATATACCGGATCATAATACTCACCTCCTCTATCAGTACGAAGAGTTTTAACCAACCTATTTTGATGAAGCTCTACCTCTTGTTTATAAATTTTAAATTTATCAAGAGCTTCATCTTTAGCATGCAATAAATAAATATAACAATATCTAGAGGCATTATCAATAAACGTAATAAAATACTTTTTATTACCTAACGATGGTGTAGCATGCAAATCTCGTAAATCACTATGTATGAGATCTAAAACTTTACTTTCCCTAATAACATCTTTAAAAGGTTGTCTAGTTATCTTAGTCAACATACATGTCTTGCATTTTTCATTGTTCATATCAAAAGCAGGGATTAAACTGATTTTTGACATATCTTGTAGCCTTTTATAATGAACATGTCCTTGTCTAGCATGCCATAATTTCAATTCGTTTATATTATTACTAGAACTAGTTAAAACTATACAAGCATAATCATTACCAAAAAATATCCAAATTCAACATAAACATACCATTACAAAGATAAACAAATCCAACAAAAGTACCATGCCTTGACAAGATATACTTGTCACTTTCCAATACTTGTTTGTAACCACAATTATTTAATACAATTCAGACAACATATTCTTCCAAATCCAAGGTAAAACACTTTATTTAATACTAAACATTTTCCGGAAGTAAACACAAGCTTCACGTTTCCTAATCCCTTGATTGGTTCGGTTGCAACATTGCCCATTTTTAATAATGATCCGTCTTCAATCGGTAGAAAGTCCTTGAACCAACAAAGATCTTTACATACATGACTAGTTGCTCTCGAGTCAACCCACCAATGTCACACCCTCAAAATCCACCGGCGGGGTTCTACCGCGAGGCGTGTGACAACCAGGATCTTAGACACAGTCATATCAAACGACACTATATGTGTTTTACAATAAGCGTTTGACCTTAAATTAGAGTATATCAAAGTTTTCAATGTAATCAATGCGGAAGCGTAAACGTTTGAAAAACCATAAGTAATAAATGCACAAAACAAAGCGCCCAATGAAAAGTAGTAAATGTAAATGAACTTGCTTTCAAATGATAAAGATGATGCATGAGCCTTAGATATGCAACCCTAGCCTTAAGCGTGCCTGCAACCTGAGAAGACATGCTAAAGTATGTCAACACAAGTTTAGTGAGTTCACAGGTTTAAATAAGTAAATGTGTTTGAGCGTTAGTTTGGTAAAAGTACACAAAGGTATACCCTAGGTAGCTAGCCTATATATCGAGTTACTTTGCGTTTTGAATCGAAGCTGACTGTTTGTGAGTTGTTTTCCTTTTGCCATGTCTTATCACAAAACAATGGCAAATGTCTAGGTCAATTAAACACCCATTTGACCTCCAGTCGAGTTAGCACGACTAACACGGGTGGGGTTTGTCAAACCCAGTAGTACTAATCAAAATTACCTCGCTAGCTCGTTATTAACGGTTCAAGTGTGTATGGACTTGCGTGATAATATTTGCACTACAGTAACAAGCGATATACCAATAATACTAAAACCAAATTAATATAAATAGTTTGCATGCTTCTCCCCCAAAAAGAAAAGTAAGTAAAAGTGAGGCCATGAAGACTCACCTTAGATGCGTGGGAAAACATGAAGTGTACAAGCCAAAACCTAATCATTACCTAACAAATGTATGTTCATGAGTGTGTGTACATAATGGTCAAGATGAACCCCGTTGTATCCAAACAACATAACTGTTAGCGTGTTCGAGAAATGTTTGACATGTTTAACCAAAGTTGACCGGATTGACCCGACGACCCGTTGGTGACTCGAATAAGTAAAAACATGTTTAGTCATACTCAAATAACTCAAATAATGATTCACATAAAGTTTCATTTTAGAAATCCATTTTTGGAAAGTTTTTGTTTTTGGAAAGTATGATATCGTTACACATGTGTAATCTATTTTAAGATTCTAAATCATACCACAACAACCATCTCAATTATACATGTAACATATCCAACAATCATCCATGACATGTTAACGTAACCTATAATTTCATCATGCTCAAAGTTTCCAAATTTAAAACATAAGAACACATGTTGCACAAATTTTATCCAAATCACCTAACATGTTCCTATGATAATTTCAACATCAATCACATCACCATAACATGTTCTACATATATCATACTCATCATACAATACACTGGGACACAAAAGTTTCCATAAATAACAAGCATGTTCATACGAAGTGTTTTTCACGATTCGATTATTCCTAAACCATTCATATGCCCTAAACATCGTATAAAAATTATCACATTTCACCAAACATGTATACATCATCATCTATAAACCAAAATTACCCAAAATGTTTTCTTTAATGGAAAGTATCCGAAAACCAAGCCAAAACCAAAAGTTCAAAACATGAATTTTTATCTACTAGCATCAACTAACATCCTAGAATCACCAATTCAATCCAATTTCATCAAAATCATACAATTTCAACAAAAGCCCCAAATTAAATTTCCATTATAAGTAACGCTCAGGTTTTTGATCAAAACGACATAATTTTAGAAAACTAATCCGTACAAACATCATTATATTGAATACTAACACATAATCTGTTATCAATTTCAATCAATTTCAAGTTTTGACTTGTTTGGATCATCTAGAGTTCATGTTCATCATGAAGATCAAATAACATTAAATAAACATAAAAATTACTTGAAATATTTAGATGATGATCCCTAGTACACGTTTGATGCAAGAAAAGATTAAAATCATCACCAATATGCAAGAACAAGATCAAAGAATGTGTTATTAGTGTGTGTGTGTGTGTGTGATTTGCTGTGAAATAATAAAGGGAAAGGGAAAACGGGATGGCCAAATTGTGATTAGGGTTGGGCGGTTGGGTTTTATACCTTTTTTTACAAGAAATGCCCCCGTCTTTTATAAAAATCGTTTTAACGTGAGATTGGACTTTTTCTAAACCGAAACCCCCAAATGCTCATATAATATCAAACAAACATTAATAACATGAAATTATATTCATTTTGCTAGTTCAAAGGCATTTTTATTATAATTAGGCGTTGAAAACCGAAAATGCGTGAAAACGTGTAAATGCTAGAAATTCCCAATATTCACAACCAGGCTACATAATTAATCACATAATCATATAAAATATAATTTCACACCAATTATGATTTTTTGAAAACCATTTTGACAAATCACCAACGTTCGGGGACAGACGCGTGTGTGATTCGGCAATTCTCTGAATTACCGCTACGTGAGATGTTCATGAATGTTTGTGCAATAAATGATGTATTTAACTAAACAACATTAAATGCATGAATGTATGATCGGAAAACTATGTTCGTGTGGATTGGAAGTGATCTGAAAATGTTGGGTGTCACAACGAAGCAACATCATCATCCTGCACATTAAATGATTCAGAAATTAGTGATACCTAATCTCACCCGAATTATAATTTGGAACTAAAATCTGACCTTGTTGCTTTCCCGAATCTTTAGTTCTACTTGGACCAGCTTCATTCTTGCCTTTACCAACTTGACAATCCTTCTTGAAATGACCAGGTTTGCCACACTTCCAACATGCTAACTTTTGCTTCTTGTTGGGGCATTTGTTGTTGTTGTTACCTTTAAACTTTTCTTTGCTTTTAGACTTGTTGGCATTCATGGGTGATTTACCTTCTTCTAACATACTCACTTGTAAGGTCCAGCCATGTTTTTGTCCTTAACTTTGTCACCCTCTTGAGCCCTTAGAGACTCTCTAATTCTAAAGTGAATACCAAGTTAGACCAGATTCAATTCCTCCTTCTTATGTTTCAAAGTATGTTTGAAATCTTTCCAAGAAGGAGACAGTTTGTCAATTATACTAGAAATCAAGATGGATTCATCCATCTTCATATCATGTTGAATAAACTGTCCTAGAATCCTTAATAGTTCATTATATTATTCCATGACAGGCCTTGAATCCACCATCTTCTAATTTATAAGATTACTAACCAGAAATTTCTTACTTGAAGAATCTTCTACCATATATTTGGATTCAAGGGAATCCTACAGTTCTTTTGCAGATTCAACATTTTGATAGATATCAAACAAGGCAACAGACATACCATTTAAGATGTGACCATGATTGATATAGTCATAATTCTCCCACTTGCATCGCCTCCTAGTCTGTTCCATAGTCTCATTTTCCTTTTATTCTGGCATGGGGGTAGTTAAAACATACACAACCTTCTGAGTGGTCAACAGGAAATGCATCTTCTTCTACTATCTTTAAAAGCCTTATCCTTCAAACTTGTCCACTTTTGCGAATTCGCTTGTCATGTCTTTCATAGAATCTCCATCCGTCATCTTCAATAGTAGATAATTTCGATTTTTGTAGTACACTTGAAACAAAACATGGGTAATCTATGAGTCATGAAGATCACTTTCAGATCGAAATTATTCAGTGGTTCACTCGAATAAATCAATCGGATACAACTCAGAGGAGATCAAGAATTAGTATATTGTATTGTGTGAATTTTGAGAACCAAAAGTAGAAAGTTCGAGATAAAACTGACCAACTTTCATAATCAAATTCGATTTTGAGGGAAAAACCGGGAAAACTGCCATTTGGCAGTTTAATCATTTTATTTTTTATTATAAATAACCATTAAAAAATACGTATTTTTCACTCGACCCCAGCCATGGGGTCTGCCCCTTGGACTCCGCCAGGGGCTGCCGCCCCTTGCACCCTGCTACCAGGGGCGCTACCCCCGGACCCCCGCTAAGGGGGTGTTGGCCCCTTGGAACCCCCATTCTTTAGGGGCTTTGCCCTTAAGAAGGTTTTAATATCGAAGATCATAATTCATTCAAACAAGCATGCACTGCGAACCTCCTAACTTGTTTGATGGATATTATTATCACATTGCTTATTAGTCAATCCAGTTATACTAAAATATCTAACAATCAATTTATTTCTACTTGATTTTCATAGTTTGAGTAACTGATCTTCTAGTAGGAGTTTTATTTCTCCTACTTTCTGTGCTAAATTGCCTGTTAGTAGTAGGCGTATCGATGAGCCCTTCGATGTAGAAAATGCTATTTTTAAGTCCACTAGAGTTACTGATATGATAGAGGACTACGCCATAGAACTAGAGGGTCGAAGGGTTGCTGCTAAGTTACATGTGATGCCCCTAGGTGGATTTGATGTAGTACTTGGGATGGATTGGTTAGCAACCTATGAAGCGAATATCGTGTGTCATAAGAAGATGATTAGACTGACAACGCCTGACGGAAGTTCGGTGATGATATACGGTGATCGAGTTACGACGATTCTGAAGGTGATTTCGATGGCGGTGGCGGGAAGGTGTATGAGACGTGGATGTAGTGCCTATTTGTATTTCCGGAGGACTTATCAGGAGTGCCACCAGATCACGAAATTGAATTTCAAATTGACTTGATACCCGGTGCTCAGCCTGTCGCTAAGGCACCGTATCGGTTGGCTCCGACTGAGATGAAGGAGTTAATGGAGCAACTGTAGGAGTTGCTTGATAAAGGTTTTATCAGGCCGAGTATCTCTCCTTGGGGTGCTCTGGTCTTGTTTGTAAAGAAGAAGGACGGTAGCATGAGGATGTGTATTGACTACCGTGAGTTAAACAAGCTGACGGTGAAGAATCAGTACCCATTACCGAGGATTATGACCTGTTTGATCAGCTCCAAGGTGCCAGTTGGTTCTCAAGGATAGATCTTCGATCTGGCTACCACCAATTGAAGGTGAAGGAGCAAGATATTCCTAAAACATCTTTTCGCACGCGTTATGGACACTACGAGTTCCTCGTTATGTCCTTTGGTTTAACCAACGCACCAGCTGCTTTTATGGATTTGATGAATCGAGTGTGTCGGCCAATGTTAGATAAATCAGTGATTGTGTTCATCGATGATATCCTGATTTATTCAAGGAGCGAGGAAGAGCACGCCGATCATATTCGGGAATTTTAGAGACGTTGAGAAAGGAGAAGCTGTATGCTAAGTTCTCCAAGTGTGCTTTTTGGCTACGCGAGGTGCAATTTCTGTTCCACGTGGTAAATGCGAAAGGAATCATGGTGGACCCGGCAAAGGTTGAGGCCGTAATGCAATGGAAGTCTCCTAAGACGCCATCCGAGATTCGTAGCTTCTTGGGATTGGCGGGCTACTACAGGAGGTTTATTCAAGACTTTTCCAAGATAGCCTCACCTTTGACAAAGTTGACCCGCAAGGATGTGAAGTTCGTGTGGGGTCGTGTACAGGAGTGTGCTTTTGAGGAGTTGAAAACGACACTAACACGAGCTCCTGTCTTGACATTACCCGAGGGTAGTGAAGACTTAGTGGTATTCTCGGATGCTTCTTATTCTGGGCTAGGTTACGTATTGATGCAACGCGGAAGGGTGATAGCCTATGCATCCCGACAGCTGAAAACCCATGAAGTCAACTATCCCACGCACGATCTAGAATTAGCCGCGGTGGTTTTCGCATTGAAGATTTGGCGGCACTACCTATACGGGACGAAGTGAACCATCTTCATAGACCATAAAAGCTTGAACTACTTCTTTGAGCAGAAAGATTTGAACATGAGGCAGAGGCGATGGTTGGAGCTCATAAAGGATTACGATTGCGAGATCCATTACCATCCGGGCAAGGCCAACGTGGTGGCAAATGCCCTTAGCTGAAAGGAGAGACCCAATCCAATTCGGGTGAAGGCTTATCAGATGATTATAACCTCTGACGTGATGACGCAGGTCAAGGAGTTTCAAGACGAGGCTCTGAAAGAAGATCATCTTAACTCTGAAAGAATAAGAGGTCTAGTCGCAGAGTTGGGTGAAAACACTTTCGGTGCTAGAGCCCGATATGGGCCAACGTGCATTCCGCGTTACGGGGATCTACGTGAAAGGATCATGGACGAGGCTCATAAGACTCGATACTCCATTCATCCCGGTGCTACCAAGATGTACCACGACATGAAGAAAGACTACTGGTGGCTGGGTATGAAACGTGATGTCGTGGAGTATGTGAGTAAGTGCCTTGCTTGCAAGTGAAGGCAGAGCATCAGAATCCGTACGGGAAAATCCAACTGTTGGATATACCCGAGTGGAAGTGGGAGCATATCACCATGGACTTCATTACGAAGCTACCACGTACCCCGAAAGGGTATGGTGCCATATGGGTGATAGTTGATCGTTTAATGAAGAGTGCTCACTTCCGACCGATCCGAGAGACGTATTCGTCTGAGAGGCTCGCGGATCTATTCATCAAAGAGATTGTAGCTCCTCATGGTGTGCCGGTGTCTATTGTGTCAGATTGTGACACTCGGTTTACATCTAAGTTTTGGAAGAAATTCCACGATGCGATGGGGACGAGACTACACATCAGCACGACTTATCATCCTCAGACGGACGACCAGTCTGAGAGGACGATCCAGACACTCGAAGACATGCTTCGAGCATGCGTGATTGATTTTGGAGGAATATGGGATGATCATTTACCATTAGCAGAATTCTCGTACGACAACAGTTATCACGCCAACATTGGCATGCCACCTTACGAGATGCTATATGGTAGGAGATGTAGGACACCCGTTTGCTGGGGTGATATCGGCCAGAAGGAGTTAGGGAGCGCTGAAGTGATTGAGGCTATGACGGAGAAGCTCGAAAAGATCAAAGCCTTTATGAAGGCAGCTAAAGATAGACAGAAATCGTATGCCGATAAGAGGCGTAGACCAATTGAGTTCCAGGTGGGTGACAGGGTTATGTTGAAAGTCTCACCTTGGAAAGGTATCATTCGGTTTAGAAAGCGGGGCAAGTTAAGCCCAAGGTATATAGGGCCTTTCCAAATCATGGCTCGAGTAAGAGAGGTGGGCTATAGGTTGGAACTACCAGATGAGTTAAGTGGAATTCACCCGACATTCCATGTATCTCACCTGCGAAAGTGTTTAGCAGACGAGGATATGATCGTACCACTGGAGGACATCGAAGTGGATGAACGACTCAATTACGTGGAGCGACCAGTGGCGATCATTGATCATAAGGAGAAGAGGCTAAGAAATAAAGTGGTTCCTCTTATGCGTGTACAGTGGAAGCACAAAAGGGATCCGAGTCTACATAGGAGGTTGAAGGAGAGATGAGGCAGCATTACCCTCATCTGTTTGAGGAATAACAGGTTTCGGGGACGAAACCTATATAAGGGGGGTGGACTTGTAACACCCGATTATTTTTAAAGGTAAAAAGAAAGAATAAAAACAAAGGAAAAAAAAGAAAATGTATTTTAACCCAAGTAGAGGGGTTAAGAGTGTCCAAAAGGACAAAAACTTTGAGAAGTTGGTGGATAAAGCAACATGGCCACCCATGCCATGTTACTTTTCGCCTATCATTCGGATTTAGGGTGAGAAACCGCAGAGAACTCGGATTTGTAGAGAGAAATAAGAAAAATTCAAAGTTTTTGGTAAGAAATCTCGAATTTATGATGCTTTAGACGATTCTAGACTTGGTTATGTGCCTATAAATATGATTGTGTACTCGGGTTGTATATGCGTGTGTTTTTAGGTGCTAGAACCGTTTGAAAAGCTCTAGGGAAGGGTATAAGCTCAAAAGCAACAAATGTGAGTTCTAGAATCCCCTTTTTAACATGTTTTAAACAATTTTGGGGCTGGAAAATACATGTGGATGTGTTTTTTATAAAATTATGTTTCTACTCGTATGTGTGCGTGAACGTGTATGTGGATAGGTGTATGTTTTGCGGGTAAATGATGAGATGATTATGATTATGAATGTGTTATGATGCTTAGAATATTAGTACTAAGCATGGAATTTGATTTAGGACAAATTTGGGACTGATTTATGTCGTTTAAGTGCAAATTTGATGCCCAACCGTCCGAACAGTACCCCAACCGTCTGAAATTTGCCATAGAATGTGCTAAGTAAGCCCGTACGTCCAAACAGGGCCCAACCGTCCGAATAGGGCCCATGCGTCTGGGATTCCCCAAACGCCTAAGTACCCAACCGTCTGAATAGTTTCATGCGTCTAAGTGAAAAATGGATAAGTGTAGGCAGTGAAAAATGGATAAGTGTAGGCCCAGACGTCCAAACAGTGCCCAATCGCCTAAATGCCCATGCGTCTAAGTCAGGCCCATGCGTCTGAATAGTGCCCAACCGTCTAGGAGATTTGTTCAGGATGACCAAGTGCAGGGCAAAACCTCTGGACAGGGCCCATGCGTTCGAACAGGGCCCATGCGCCCAACACTTGAAATTTATTTTCAAGAATTTTGTGGGAGTCTGTGCAATTAGGGTTGGACGATGTTTGACTAGGGTTAATAAATGTTTAATTCCAAGCATAATCATGACTGCTTTTATGATTCCTTATTATTATTATTATTATTATTATTATTATTATTATTATTATTATTGTTATTATCATTTTGTTAATCGTATTATTAACGTTATTAATAATATTATTATATGACTTTACGTGGTATGTTCAAGATCGAGACAGAAAGTATTATCATTAATAAAGTGAAAGATTAATGATAAAGAAAAGTGGAACGTAAATGAATGAACGAAAGTCTTGCAAGCAGATGTAAAGAGGTGCATGGCCTTGTTGTCGTTAGCTCAACTGTGATGCGGGTTCGCTACCCCGAAGGATGCACACAGGGTCAATCTTTGAGATTGACAATGGGGTGAGCGACTCTGTGTCACAAAAGACCCGAATGACATGCAATCCTTGAGATTGCTAATGAGGTGAGCGAGTCTGTGTTGCAAAAGACTCGGATTACATGCAATTCTTGAGATTGATAATGAGGTGAGTGACTCTGTTGTCGCAAAAGACTCGGAAAGATAATGATAAAAGTATGAAATGAACGAATGATGAAGATAATAATGATATTACCTACGTGTACGTATGATGTGTGATCACATGCAAAAGTAAAGGATGGTTCTTAAACAAAAGCAAAGTATGTTTTATTATAAAACTAGGACTCACTCAGCAACGCTGACTTTTATGCATTTTTCAGTTGACAGGTAAATTGTTGCCGAGGATGGCACGCGGGTGAAGCTACTCGGCGGGGCATGACTGACATCCATTCACACATGATAATACTATTGTTTTGTAATGCAACTAAACTATTATTTTGTAATATGATTAAACCATGGTGTATTGCTAAATGAATGACTTTTGTTAAATTAATTCCGCTGCTTAAATTTGTATTATGTAAAGTTTTATGTAATTAATGCTGTGAATGACCAACTGTGAGGTGCCCGGGATTGGGGCCTTACAACCTCTTGTTTATAAATTTTAAATTTATCAAGAGCGTCATCTTTAGCATGCAATAAATAAATATAACAATATCTAGAGGCATTATCAATAAACGTAATAAAATACTTTTTATTACCTAACGATGGTGTAGCATGCAAATCACGTAAATCACTATGTATGAGATCTAAAACTTTACTTTCCCTAATAACATCTTTAAAAGGTTGTCTAGTTATCTTAGTCAACATACATGTCTTTCATTTTTCATTGTTCATATCAAAAGCATGGATTAAACTCATTTTAGACATATCTTTTAGCCTTTTATAATGAACATGTCCTTGTCTAGCATGCCATAATTTCAATTTATTTATATTATTACTAGAACTAGTTAAAACTATACAAGCATAATCATTACCAAAAAATATCCAAATTCAACATAAACATACCATTAGATATATAACCAAATCAAACAAAAGTACCATGCCTTGATAAGATATACTTGTCACTTTCCAATACTTGTTTGTAACCATAATTATTTAATACAATTTCAGACAATAGATTCTTCCAAATCCAAGGTACGTACAACACTTTATTTAATACTAAACTTTTTATGGAAGTAAACACAAGCTTCACGTTTCCTAATCCCTTGATTGGTTCGGTTGTAACATTGCCCATTTTTAATAATGATCCATCTTCAATTGGTTGAAAGTCCTTGAACCAACGAAGATCTTTACACACATGACTAGTTGCTCTCGAGTCAACCCACCAATGTTACACCCTTAAAATCCACCGCGAGGCGTGTGATAAACCAGGATCTTAGACACAGTCATATCAAACGACACTATATGTGTTTTACAATAAGTGTTTGAACTTAAATTAGAGTATATCAAAGTTTTCAATGTAATCAATGCGGAAGCGTAAACGTTTGAAAAACCATAAGTAAATGCGCAAAACAAAGCACCCAATGAAAAGTAGTAAATGTAAATGAACTTGCTTTCAAATGATAAAGATGATGCATAAGCCTTAGATATGCAACCCTAGCCTTAAGCGTGCCTGCAACCTGAGAAGACATGCTAAAGTATGTCAACACAAGTTTGGTGAGTTCACAGGTTTAAATAAGTAAATATGTTTGAGCGTTAGTTTGGTAAAAGTACACAAAGGTATACCATAGGTAGCTAGCCTATATATCGAGTTACTTTGTGTTTCGAACCGAAGCTGACTGTTTGTGAGTTGTTTTCCTTTCGCCATGTATTATCACAAAACAATGGCAAATGTCTAGGTCAATTAAACACCCATTTAACCTTAGTTGAGTTAGCACGACTAACGCGGGTGGGGTTTATCAAACCCAGTAGTACTAATCAAAATTACCTCGCTAGCTCGTTACTAACGGTTCGAGTGTGTATGGAATTACGTGATAATATTTGCACTCCAGTAACAAACGATATAGCAATAATACTAAAACCAAATTAATATACATAGTTTACATGCTTTTCCCCTAAAATGAAAAGTAAGTAAAAGTGAGGCCATGAAGACTTACCTTAGATGCGTGGGAAAACATGAAGTGTAAAAGCCAAAATCTAGTCATTACCTAACAAATGTATGTTCACGAGTGTGTGTACATAATGGTCAAGATGAACCCCGTTGTATCCAAACAACATAACTATTCGCCTGTTCGAGAAATGTTTGACATGTTTAACCAAAGTTGACCGGATTGACCCGACGACCCGTTGGTGACTCAAATAAGTAAAAAAATGTTTAGTCATACTCAAATAACTCAAACAATGATTGACATAAAGTTTCATTTTAGAAATCTATTTTTGCAAAGTTTCTATTTTTGGAAAGTATTATATCGTTACACATGTGTAATCTATTTTAAGATTCTAAATCATACCACAACAACCATCTCAATTATACATGTAACATATCAAACAATCATCCATGACATGTTAACATAACCTAGAACTTCGTCATGCTCAAAGTTTCCAAATTTAAAACATAAGAACACATGTTGTACAAATTTTATCCAAATCTCCTAACATGTTCCTATGATCATTTCAACATCAATCACATCACCATAACATGTTCTACATATATCATACTCATCATACAATACACTGGGACACAAAAGTTTCCATAAATAACAAGCATGTTCATACGAAATGTTTTTCACGATTCGATTATTCCTAAACCATTCATATGCCCTAAACATCGTCTCAAAATTATCACATTTCACCAAACATGTATACATCATCATCTATAAACCAAAATTACCCAAAAAGTTTCCATTAATGTAAAGTATCCGAAAACGGAGCCAAAACCAAAAGTTCAAAACATGAATTTTTATCTACTAACATCAACTAACATTCTAGAATCACCAATTCAATCCAATTTCATCAAAATCATACAATTTCAACAAAAGCCCCAAATTAAATTTCCATTATAAGTAACGCTCAGGTTTTTGATCAAAACGACATAATTTCAAAAAACCAATCCGTACAAACATCATTATATTGAATACTAACACATAATCTGTTATCAATTTCAATCAATTTCAAGTTTTGACTTGTTTGGATCATCTAGAGTTCATGTTCATCATGAAGATCAAATAACATTAAATAAAACTTAAAAATTACTTGAAATACTTAGATTATGATCCCTAGTACACGTTTGATGCAAGAAACGATGAAAATCATCACCAATATGCAAGAACAAGATCAAAGAATATGTTCTTAGTGTGTGTGTGTGTGTGATTTGCTGTGAAATAATAAAGGGAAAGGGAAAAGGGGATGGCCAAATTGTTATTAGGGTTGGGCGGTTGGGTTTTATACCTTTTTTTTTACAAGAAATGCCCCCGTCTTTTATAAAAATCGTATTAATGCTATGAGATTGAACTTTTTCTAAACCAAAACCTCCAAATGCTCATATAATATCAAACAAACATTAATAACATCAAATAATATTCATTTTGCTAGTTCAAAGGAATTTTTATTATAATTAGGCGTTGAAAACCGAAAATGCGCGAAAACACGTAAATGCTAGAAAATTCCCAATTTTCACAACCAGGCTACATAATTAATCACATAATCATATAACATATAATTTCACACCAATTATGATTGTTTGAAAACCATTTTGACAAATCACCAACGTTCGGGGACAGACGCGTGTGCGATTCGACAATTCTCTGAATTACCGTTACGTGAGATGTTCATGAATGTTTGTGCAATAAATGATGCATTTAAGTAAACAACATTAAATGCATGAATGTATGATTTTAAAACTATGTTCATGTTGATTGGAAGTGATCTGAAAATGTCGGGTGTCACAACCAAGCAACATCATCATCCTGCACATTAAATGATTCAGAAATTAGTGATACAAAATCTCACCCAAATTATAATTTGGAACTAAAATCTGACCTTTTTGCTTTCCCGGATCTTTAAATCTACTTGGAAAAGCATCATTCTTGCCTTTACCAACTTGACAATCCTTCTTGAAATGACCAGGTTTGCCACACTTCCAACATGCTAACTTTGGCTTCTTGTTGGGGCATTTGTTGTTGTTGTTACCTCTAAACTTTTCTTTGCTTTTAAACTTGTTGGCATTCATGGGTGATTCACCTTCTTCTAACATATTCACTTGAATGGTCCAGCCATGTTTTTATCCTTAACTTTGTCACCCTCTTGAGCCCTGTAACACCCCGAAAATCAAAATGAGTCATCGAGGATAAGGGGCTTAATTTATGGGTGTTTAATAAAGGATGAAAATGGGTTATGGGCTAATTAGGCTTATGGGCAAGAACCTAAGTGATTTAGGGCCCATAATCAGCCTTCAAACCCACATAATCAGCCACTATCTTCCACACTTGAACCCTAGCCTCCAAAATTCATAGAGAAAGAAAGTGAAGAAAACTCAAGATTTGGAGCTTCAAAGGTTAAAAGATTGAAGATATGGTTGTTAGAGCATCAAACCATAAGAAAGGAGCAACAAATCCAGGTAAGAATCGACCTCTAAACCCTTCTATAGATCAAACCCGGATTCTAGGGTTTTGGGTTTTGAAAAGTTTCAAAGAAACACATAAAGGTCAAATTTTTACGTATGAAAACATGTAAAAAGGTATAGTTTCAAGGATGGTAAACCAAGGATTTGGTCGTAAAAAGTTAAGATTTTGGGTTAAAAAAGGTCTGGTTCTTCATTTTCATTCATCCAGCGAAACTGTGCCCCCGATCAACGAAACTGTGCACTCATCCAGCGAAACTGTGTACTCATCCAGCGAAACTAAGAGAGTTCCAGCAAAACTACAATTTCGCTAGTGCGAAACTACAGTTTCGCTGGTAATTTCGCTAGTGCCTAGGTTGACCTATAGATATTGCGAAACTAGGAAATTCCAACGAAAGTTGAGTGCATCTGACAGCGAAACTGTCATGCAAAACTGCTGGGCAAAACTGGCAGCAAAACTGCCAGCGAAACTGGCAGCGAAACTGTCAGCAAAACTTCTTATCTGACAGCGAAATTAGGTAGAAATTAACCCTTTTAAGTGTCAACTTATCTGCAGGCTGTGTAGTGTGATCCTAGCCTAGAAGGTTTAGTTTAGAAGTTACTCACGATATCCAGGTGAGTTCTAGACCCCCTTATTTAAACGTTTTCCATATTTTTTGGGCTATTATGCATAGTAAACATAAGGTTTTCAAGGTAAGGATTTTAAGGGGTTTTAACGAGAAAATAAATTTTCCTATAACAAGCCCGACCCCAGCCAGGGGCATTGCCCCTTGGACCCCACTAGGGGCTGCTGCCCCTAGGACCCCGCTATCAGGGGCTGCCGCCCCCGAACCCCCGCTGTCCCGCGGAGGGTCGGTTACGTCTTATGTTGACTAGTACTTGGTATGTTGTGTACTTAATAAGTTACGTATAATATATTAAGTGGAAGATAATATTAATGAGAAGTCGAACTTAACGAATGTTACCCCGGGCCCGTTTGATGATGAAAAGTCTTGCAAGCACTATGATAGACTTCACTGAGGTGAGTCTGATGTATGATGATGGATCCATATTCATGAGCGGGCTATGTGCCTTGCAGTGTGGATCAACTGTCGGGGGTTAGCTACCATGATGATGTGTACCGACGGGGATCGACATTCGTTGTCGATCAACATGGAGCTCTTGTTTTGTGCAATATCGCTTATGATGAAGTGAAAGATATGAAAGAATGAAAGATAATTAACATGCTTAATATGATGAAAATGTTATGTATTATGTATGCGTGGTCATTATATGAAGGATAAAGCTATATTTTCTTATTTACCTAAAACTAGAACTCACTTAACAAAGCTGACTTTTATGCATAATAGTTGGCAGGTAAGTGCTGATGCTGAGAAGGGCACCACGAAGCTACTTGGGAAGCTATGGATGGCATTCCTCTTTATGAAATCTTTATTGTAATTTAAGACCATGCACCATGTTTTATTCCTTTTAAAGGAAAAATGTATGAGTACAATGTGATTACCAAGTTTTAAGTGAATGCTTATTTAATTCCGCTGCAATGTTTTGTTTATAAAGTGATTTTATGCTATGATTAACCAACTGTGAGGCTTCCCGGGAACGGGGCCTTACATGCCCTTAGAGACTCTCCAATTCTGAAGTGACTACCAAGTTAGACCAGACTCAATTCCTCCTTCTTATGTTTCAAAGTATGTTTGAAATCTTTCCAAGAACGAGACAGTTTGTAAATTATACTAGAAATCAAGATGGATTCATCCATCTTCATATCATGTTGAACAAACTGTCCTAGAATCCTTAATAGTTCATTATATTACTCTATGACAGGCCTTGAACCCACCATCTTCTAATTTATAAAACTACTAACCAGAAATTTCTTACTTGAAGAATCTTCAACCATATATTTGGATTCAAGGGAATCCTACAGCTCTTTTGCAGATTCAACATTTCGATAGATATCAAACAAGGCAACAGACATACCGTTTAAGATGTGACCACTACAGATATATGTAGGGATTTAACAAGTTTATCAAAGTTCATATAAGCTTGTTTATATGAAAAAATCAACGGATAATTAGTTTTAAAACTTGTTAATATGATGATTATTAAACCCGTTTAATAAGCAAACCCCAAACCATGGATCATTATTCGAAATACATACAATGAAATAAACATAGGATGTTTAAAATACAACCTTTGGAGCTGCTGAAAATCTTTTTGTTGAGGTGAGAAAATGAGTTTTGTGGCTGAGTCTTCAAGCAAGAAAACCTCAAGAGATGATACCCCAAGCTTGTACAAAACACCCACTTGCTAGGTCTTCCAACACCAACTTATAGAACCCTATTCAAGATGGACTTTTCCAGCCAAGAACACTTCTTGAAAGCTGAAAAATCTTGTTCTTTCAGCTCTAAAAAACCAAGAATAGAGAGAGAGAGAGATGAGAGAACTATTTTACTCTTGTGTGTGTGAGAGAGAAGTGCAAGTGTAAGAGTGTTGATTTAATGAGTCTTGCATGCCCTTGAAATAAAACAAGGAGGTTCCCAAGACCAAAAGTGGCGGCCGCTTTTGGTCCCATTTGGTTTCCCTCTCATTCTAAACTTTTATAAAAAAATACACTCTTGCACCTTTTGTTTTTATAAAATTAAACCATTTTAGTTTTATAGCACTAACACACACTATTATTTGTCATTGTTTAACTAATTTAAATAATGAAACAAATAATCCCTCATGAACAAATTATCTATTATCTTGTTCATTTACAAAAGCAATGATTTAGAAAACCCGGTTTCTAAATTGGTGCTAATATTTATTTGTGTGATCTTATCAAAGAATAAATATTTATCGGTGTTTGTTTGGCTTGTTATTGGGTATGACCCGACTTGGATCATATCACACTAGCCACATCAATTTAATATGTATCTTGGGAAGATCAATTCTTTCAATCTCCCACTTGCACAAGATTCATAGAAGATTGATGCAAGTAGCAAATAACGCCTAGCAACGGTTTGCTACCCCTAATGTATATGACTAAGTGCCATTCAATAACATCATCCTTTTCAAGTACCTTACTTGAATATGATTTAGGTGAATCAATCATTTATCCTTTTGTTACAGATGTCATGTTAAATCCCAGGGATATAGAATTGTCATTCTCTGTTGATTTAACTTCAACAGGCCTTAGACATCTAACTCTCAACTAATAAGAGGAACAAATTCCATCTTGACTACATACGTCTCTCACAATCACTTTATATCATACCTGAACTCAGCCTTATGTACTGCCTTAATTTCAGAACAGCAAAGTACTAAGTCTAAGTACAATACTTGGTGAATATCAAGACCCAATATGTATCTCAGGTTTGAGGATACAATGATATTCGCCTTTACTCAATATCTCTTATGACTAATCACAAAGATTCCATGCAGAAATAATTGAGAGCGGGTTAGTCCAATATCTATGTCCCATAGATATCAATGAACCTTGGTAGCAACCTTTTGCCCTATATTCATACCTTATGAATATCAACCAATCCAAGTTCATTATAGTCTTGCATTCATAGTTGTTCCCACAAGTATGATCGACTACCGACGTTTAGAATAACTTACTTATTCACGGATTTAAACAAAATGAAAATTATAACCATATAATTAAGTCAAATAACATAAGTTCCAATATCCAAATACAAAATTTGATCAAGTCCAATCACTAGAATATCGAAGTCCTAAGGCACAAGTATGACTTTCATGCTTTGACCTATCTAGGAGCTTCGTGAATGGATCCGCAATGTTTTGATCGGTGTGAACTTTGCGAATACATATCTTTCCCTTTTCAACTTCATCCCTTATGTAGTTGAATCTCCGTTCAATGTGCTGAGTCTTTTGATGAGCACGAGGTTCCTTGAGTTGAGCAATCGCGCCCTCATTGTCACAAAAGATCTCTAGGAGGTCTTGAATGGTAGCAACGACCCCTAGATCAGCAATGAACTTCCTAAGCCACGCAGCTTCTTGAGCTGCCAATGAAGCGGCGATGTATTCTGATTCTGTTGTAGATAGTGCCATTACATCTTGCTTTGAGCTCTTCCATGAGACTGCTCCTCCATTCATAATGAAGACATATCTTAACTGTGATCGAGAATCATCTCGATCCGTTTGGAAACTCGCATCCGTGTAACCCTTTACCACGAGCTCCTCCTCACCAGATCCATATATTAAGAACATATCCTTAGTGTTTCTAATGTATTTCAAAATACTCTTAACAGCCATCCAATGACTATTACCAGGATTCTGCTGATATCTACTTGTCATGCTTAGAGCACATGACACGTCCGACCTAGTACATATCATTGCATACATGATGGATCCTATAGCAGATGCATATGGGACTCCACTCATTTTTCTTGTTCAACCTTTGAACTAGGGCATTGAGATGAGCTCAACATAGTCCCCTTTTGAATAGGTACCAAACCTTTCTTAGAATTCTCCATCTTGAACCTTTTCAAGATATTATCAATGTATGCACTTTGGTTTAAACCTATCAGCCGTCTTGATCTATCCCTATAGATCTTTATTCCCAAAATATAGGTGGCTTCACCAAGATCCTTAATAAAAAAACAACTTCCAAGCCAGGCTTATACACCTTCCAAGGTTGGAATGTCATTTGTAAATAGTAAAATGTCATCGACATATAATACAAGGAAGGTGACAGTGCTCCCACTAGCTTTCTTATATACACAAGCTTCATCAACGTTTTTGATGAAGCCAAATTTCTTTACTTCATCATCAAAATGGTGATTCCAACTTCTTGATGCTTGTTTCAATCCATAGATTGACTTCTTTAACTTCCATACCTTGTTAGGATGTTTTAGATCGACAAAACCTTCAGGCTGTTTCATATGGACATCTTCCTCAAGATATCCTTTAAGGAAAGCGGTTTTGACGTCCATTTGCCATATCTCATAGTCATAATATGCTGCTTTGGCAAACAATATCCTAATAGACTTTAGCATTGCCACAGGCGAAAAGGTTTCATCATAATCAACCCCTTGAGTATGAGTGAAACCTTTTGCTACAAGTCTAGCTTTATAGGTATCCAAGTTTCCATGCATATCGGTTTTCTTCTTGAAAACCCACTTACTTCTAACTATCTTGGACTTAAGAGGTGGTGTAACCAATTCCCAAACTTGGTTATCATACATGGATTGCATCTCAACGTTCATGGCTTCTTCCCATTTGTCAAAATCAGGTTTTGACATTGCATCATGGTATGTGGTTGGTTCATCCGAATCTACCACATAGCATCCATCCATGAAAAATCCATATCTCTCAGGAGGAACACTAATTCTACCAGATCTGCGAACATTTTGTGTCTCTTGATCATCCATATGATCATTCTCAACATCCTCATGTTAATTGCTAGTATCAACCAATTGTGTATCATCTTGTGAATCTTGAACCTCTTCAAGTTCCACTGCTCTTCCACTAGTTTCTTCCAAAAGAAACTTAGTTTCCAAGAACTCCGCCTTTCGAGCAATAAACACTTTCTGCTCTGTCGGATCATAGAAATAATATCCAATACAATCTCTAGGATATCCAATGAAGATACAGTTTATGGATCGGGGTACCAGTTTGTTTTGAGTGTATTGCTTAGGATAAGCTTCACACCCCCAAACTTTCAAATATGATAATGATGGAACCCTTCCATGCCATACTTCGAATGATGTCTTTTCCACTTTCTTGGTTGGGGCCATATTTAAAATATGGGCCGCGGAGAGCAACGCGAAACCCCAAAATGATAGAGGTAGTGTACTTCTAGCCATCATAGATCGAACCATATCTAATAGAGTCCGATTCCTCCTCTCAGACACACCATTATGTTGTGGTGTTCCAGGTGGAGTAAGTTGTGAGACAATCCCGCAACTTCTAAGATACTCTTGAAATTCACTACTTAGGTATTCACCTCCTCTATCTGTACGAAGAATCTTGACCGTTTGTTGAGTTGATTTTCTACTTCATTCTTGAAAATTTTGAACATTTCAAAAGATTCATGTTTGTGTCTTAACAAGTACACATACCCATAATGACTATAGTCATCGGTAAAGGTAATGAAGTATCTTTTACCATTCCTAGTCATAGGTTTAAAAGGTCCACATACATCCGAATGTATGATCCCTAATAAATCCTTTGCCCTTTCATTAGTCCCACTAAAAGGGGCCTTTGTCATTTTACCTTGTAAACAAGACTCGCATACATCAAATGAATCATCTTCATTAGTTTTCAAAAGACCATTCTTTTGGAGTTTTTGCATACGATTCTTGTTTATGTGACCAAGACGACAATGCCAAAGATAGGAATCACTCAAATCTAATTTGAGCCTTTTGGTGGTTGCTTGGTACATTGAGCTATCATATGTTGTGTTTTTATGAACCAATTCATAAATACCATTACAAGGTATAGCCTTAAAATAAAACATATGATTTAAAGAAACATGAATATCATTATCAACAAACTTGAAATCATAATCATATTGTCTCAAACGGGAAACAGAAATAATGTTCCTAGTCAAACTAGGAGCATATAGTACATTCTTTAAAATGACTTCCAAACCACTTGGAAGCTTCAAAATGTAGTCTCCTTGGGCTTCCACGTGAACCTTTGCACCATTGCCCATGAAGAGACTTATTTCCCCTTTTGCATAATGCTCACTTCTTTTGAACCCCTGCAACAAATTGCAAATATGAGTTCCACATCCGGTATCTAATACCCATGTGTTAGAAAAAATAACATTTAGCTCAACATGTATCATAAAGATTGTACCTAAGGTTTGCCTGTCCCTCTTCGACCTCAACGTTTTGAGATAGACCGGACAATTGCATTTCCAATGGCCTACCTCACCACACTCAAAACAAGGGTCATCTTAAGCAACCTTTTGTTTCTTTTATTTCGGTTTGGGAGGTTACACTTTTGCTTTTCCCTTTCCCTTGACGTGCCCCTTCCCTTTGGCAACGCTTGCCCTAGGGTCGGGGAGGTGCCTCTTTCTACTACCTCCTTCATTGATCCTAAGGACCAGTAGAACCTTTCTACCCATGCCCGCCTCAGCCGTTTTGAGCATTGAATGAAGCTCACCAATGCTCTTGTCCCAACCATTCATGTTATAGTTCATAACAAAGCTATCAAACTTCTTTGATAGAGAGTTGAGGATCAAATCCGTTGCCAACTCGTTGGATACACGGAAGTTAAGCCTTTCGAGGCGATCAATGTGGCTCTTCATTTTAATAATGTAAGATGACACCGACTGGGTCTCGTCCATCCGACATGCATGGAGCGCTCGAACCGTTTTGAAGCGCTCCACCCTTGATTGTTGTTGGAACATTTCCTTCAACTGGGTGATCATGTCAAAGGCATTGTGGTTCTCAAAGTCCTTTTGCAAGTCGGGAATCATACTCGCTAGCATGAGACATGAGACTTGCATGGAGTCCTCGGTGTACTTGACCCACTCGGTAAAGGCCTCAACGTCATTTTCATCGGGTTGATCGGGAATGGGATCGTCTAACACATAGGACTTCTTTTCTTGCTTGAGAACTATTCTCAAGTTTCGGTAACAATCCATGAAGTTCCCATGGTTTAGACGTTCCTTTTCAAGGATCGTTCTTAGTGATAGGTTATGGACGGTCAGGATTGCGTTGTTATTGTTAGCCATCTACAATTTTTCAAAGTTCAAATTTTAGTATTTTGATATTTAAGCATTTTTAATTAATAATACCCTTTTATGTCTCATGGACAATTAATAATTAAAATCTAGAATCCAACGTTACATTTAAATATCGGTTAGGTGACCTTTATCCCTTTATTTAAATTAACAAGGTAGTCAACGTTTGACAATTGTAACCCATTACAATTTCTAGTTTTTTGGGATCGTTTTAAACATCTCATGTTTTGTTTGGCATGTTTTTCCCATCAACACCGTTTGTACGTCAGATGCATGATTTCCAAATCAAGTCGTCCTACTTAGACACACATGTGATTTTACTTATATAAGTGGTTAGGTGACCTTTATCCCACAAATATGGTAATTTCACCTCAATTTTACAAGTTTCTTTATTTATGGTTAGGTGACCTTTATCCCATAAATAAGTTACAAATGAATTGAGTGTTGTTTAAAAGGATGGTGTTAAACTTGTTTTAAAAGGGGTTTTTGTAGTTTCTTGTTTAGAAAACTTCTATGTACCATATGATTGTATGCATTCAACCATATTGTACCCTATTGGTTCTTTTAAATAGAACTTATTTTATTTTGCAAATCATTAATCCTTTTCATAAAACCATTCTATTTATGCTTAATGATTTGAGAACCAATTTCTTGTTATAGTTTATTTTAATTGATAGTTTGTTAATCACATCCAAATATTCAAAACAAACATCAACATAAGCATTCAACCAAGCATAAACAAACCATTCACATATGCATAACAAAGCATACTAAATTGAGCACACTTGTTTAGCCAAAACAAGTGTGTCAAAAGGTCTTGTCCTAAGGGTTAAGAACATGACACAAGGTTGACAAAAGGACTCCCACTTGAATCCACATCTTCAAGGATCCTCTTTGTCCATCTTTTCTTCAAATCTTGATCTTGAGCATCCTTACAAAATATGTATCCTAATACAATTTTTATAGTAAAGGAAAAACTCCTAATCTATTTATTACAAACCAAATGAATAAATAGATTACAAAACAAGACTTGAAACATAAAATTAAATTATTACATAGCCAAATGAATATATCATGACAACCAATCAATCAATCCACAAGGTATAGGCTTTGTTATGCATAACCAAAACAACATATCCAAATATTCAAAACAAACATCGATTTTGGGCAGCCCCTTTAAACCCATGTTCTTGGCCAACATAAACCAAGAACAAATGGGTTTTGTCCAAACAAATAACTATCTTATGATCTAAGATTTTAAAGATCCTTACATGCATAAAGTAACATCTTTAAAACTCAAAAGGGGTGACCATTTCAGCCTTCTTTTCTCGGCCATATGATGTCACACACCACAAAACCGTGAACTATCATGTTTTACACATGTATGCATTCGTATAAGTGGCTCTTGATGCCATTGTAAGGATTTAACAAGTTTATCAAAGTTCATATAAGCTTGTTTATATGAAAAACGCAGTGGATAATTAGTTTTAAAACTTGTTAATATGATGATTATTAAACCCGTTTAATAAGCAAACCCCAAACCATGGATCATTATACGAAATACATACAATGAAATAAACATAGGATGTTTGAAATACAACCTTTGGAGCTGCTGAAAATTGTTTTGTTGAGGTGAAAAGATGAGTTTTGTGGCTGAGTCTTCAAGCAAGAAAACCTCAAGAGATGATACCCCAAGCTTGTACAAAACACCCACTTGCTAGGTCTTCCAACAACAACTTATAGAACCCTCTTCAAGATGGACTTTTCCAGCCAAGAACACTTCTTGAAAGCTGAAAAATCTTGTTCTTTCAGCTCTAAAAAACCGAGAATAGAGAGAGAGAGATATGAGAGAACTATTTTGCTCTTGTGTGTGTGAGAGAGAAGTGCAAGTGTAAGAGTGTTGATTTAATGAGTCTTCCATGCCCTTGAAATAAAACAAGGAGGTTCCCAAGACCAAAAGGGGCGGCCGCTTTTGGTCCCATTTGGTTTCCCTCTCATTCTAAACTTTTATAAAATTATACACTCTTGCACCTTTTGTTTTTATAAAATTAAACCATTTTAATTTTATAGCACTAACACACACTAATATTTGTCATTGTTTAACTAATTTAAATAATGAAACAAATAATCCCTCATGAACAAATTATCTATAATCTTGTTCATTTACAAATGCAATGATTTAGAAAACCCGGTTTCTAAATTGGTGCTAATATTTATTTGTGTGATCTTATCGCTAATATTTATTTGTGTGATTTATCAAAGAATAAATATTTATCGGTGTTTGTTTGGCTTGTTATTGGGTATGGCCCGACTCGGATCATATCACACTAGCTACATCAATTTAATATGTATCTTGGCCAGATCGATTATGGGTGGTTTTTCTCTCAACTCACTGCGAATAACACTCAGCAAGTAGTCTATGAAGAGTTGATCACAATATAACAAGTAACAAGCAGTAAGAAAATTAACACAGGAAGTAAATTTTCAAGGTACCTTTATATATTGCCTCTCAACTCAAAGGATTACAAGACTCTTGGACTCAAATCGTCTATCTAATGAGTTACAAGGAGAAGATATATATAATACTACCTACAGCCGGATATACATTGATACCAGCTGGACACCTCTAACCTTACATCTATACTACAAGACTCTAGGTGAGGTCTTTCAGACATTTTGCCTGAGAGTTGGTAGTCAGGACATCTCCCTGACTTACCTTTTGTCACCAACTAAAGTTGGTAACATGTACTATCATAAAAAGGTGAACAGTAGAATAAAGTATGGTCAACAACATGGCTCTTTAGGAAGATGCCATGCTGTATCAGAGGTCTGCAGCGGACTGTCAGGGACCATACTTTTATCTGCTGGTCATAGCAATGTCTTCCGAAGGATAAAATGCTTCGGAAGAATAACTTCTTCCGAAGCCACTTATACTTCGGAAGACTGCTTCTTTCGAGGCTTGGAGTCTTCTTTGTCTTCGGAAGCAGACTTTCTTCAGCTCTTTCATCAGACTTTGTCTTCGGAAGCTCAGAATTTGTCTTCAGCTCTTTTATCAGACTTTGTCTTCGAAAGCTTTCAGACTTTGTCTTCAGCTCTTTCATCAGACTTTGTCTTCGGAAGCTTTCAGACTTTGTCTTCGGAAGATAGTCTTCAGCTGTTGGCTTCAGCTGTTGTCTTCAGCAGTTGACTTCAGCTTTTACCTTTAGTAGATATCTTCAGCTGTTGGCTTCAGCTGTTGTCTTCAGCAGTTGACTTCAGCTTTTGCCTTCAGTAGATATCTTCAGCTGTTGGCTTCAGCTGTTGTCTTCAGCAGTTGACTTCAGCTTTTGCCTTCAGTAGATATCTTCAGCTGTTGTTCTTCAGACTTTCGGAAGATCTCTTGCTCAGCTTCGGAAGCCTTTGAATGTAGTACTAAAAATGACTATGTGAAGTAGTTTTGGTTGCACCAGCCTTATCATGATCCAACAAACTCCCCCTAGGCTGATGCTATCAAAACTTCACTTCCCTCTTCTTCTCAAAGCTCTCAGCACTATGGAAAGTAGGTGTTTATCAGTGTCTTCATTCTTTCCTGATGTGGTGCTGAGAATCTTGTACAGATCCTTGGTAGACAAAACATCCACTCTGTCTCCTTGGATTATATGTACCCTTTGTTGTGGCCCTCTGAAGAGATTTAGTTGATGGGAACTATAGTCATATTCCCATCTAACTATTGGTTCCAATTCAGGACCTTCCACCATCTGTAGAAAGTCTGTGCCTTTGGTGGTTGGTCTTTCCTTGTCTTCCACTCTTTTCAGCTTCAACTCTTCTGCAATCTTGGCTCTTCTACTTTGTTCAGCCAAGTGGAGACCGCTGAAATGATTTCTGATGTGTGTAGCAGTCTCAGAGTTGGAGGGATTGGAGAATGGCTTCTCAGCAAGCTCAGTAAGATCAAATTTGCTGAGATGCAGGAGAGAAGTGGCATTGAGCCTGTTGGTTTCACCATTCTCCCTTTCCACAACAAAGTTGTGAGAAGGTTCATCGAACCTCCACTGGATTATAGCATTCCTAGGTCCAGGAGATTGACTAGAAATCCTGTCCTCTTTCCTTGTATCCAGTAGAGTCACCAGTCTCCTTCTTAGTCTCTTCTCCTCAGCATTGAGGGTATCGGAGTTGAGACCAAGAAGTCTTGCAGCCTGGCCCAAAGTGTCTCTAGGCAACTCAAGAAATTGGCCTAGGGTGAGGGAGCTTGAAGAGTTATCAACGTAGGTGATGTTGATAAGCTCTCCCTCACAGGAGATGCTGCTCAAAGTGGTGCAGTTGATGAGCCTTGTCTTGAACTCCTTTATTTCCTCAAAGGAGAGATGTTGAGGAGGCTGAGGGGATGGTCTTGGTTTTTGTTGGGTAGGCTTAGGTTTAGTGGTTTTGGGTTGTGTCTTGGGTTTTAGGATGGGTAGTTTGGGTGGTTGAGGTGATGTGGTAGGTTTGGGTAGAGTTGTGGGTTGAGGGGTGAAGGTTTCATCAGTGGGTTTGGTTTTGATGGGAAAAGAGGTTGGTTCTGGTGTGGGTTGTGGCTGTGGTTGAGTGGCTGGGGTTGAGACCGTTCCCTGTACCCTCCTGTACATCTCCCTTCTCTTCCCCAGACGGATGTCAGCTTTGATTTCACTGACTATCCGTTGGAGTGTCCTTTCGGACATAGGTCCCACCTGCCTACCAGAGAAGCCATGAGCCCGGAGATAGTCTTTCATCCAGGCTTTGTCATTGGACTTCTTGGTGGCAGTGAACCCCTTCTCTTCCTCCCTCCTCTTCTTCTCCCTCAACTTCTCCCTAGCAGCCTTCTTCCTTTCCTTCTTCATTTGATCCTGCTCTTTATTGTGGAGCAGCAGGATCATGTCATCGTCATGTGGAGACAGTTCAGGAAGACTGAAGCCTCTTGAGAGTAGGAACTTGATCCTATCCTCTCTCAGCTTCAGGGCTTCCTCCCTTCGCTCTTCTTCTTCTCTCTCCAAGGCCAACCTGGCTTCTTCTTCTTGTTTTAGCCTGGTTGACCTCTCCAAAGTCACCAACTCCTCTAGTGGTAGCAGGAGTATCTCCTCATTGGCTGCTCCTAGACTGATGAGCTGGTCAATGAGTGTTGTTCTTCTCCTTTGGTTGATTTCTTTCTGATTGGCTTCAGCTGCCTTAGAACTAGCAGCTAGCAGCTTTTCAGTACGAAACCTACCTTTCTTTTTAAGCTTCTTAATCCTCTCATCCTCCTGAAGCTCTTCCGTAGTCAATTTTCTTTTTCCTTTGTCTTTGGCGGTGCTTGACTGTGGTGGTTCTTGGATGGAGGGTTGTGATTGAGAGAGAAGTTCAGCTGGTGTTTGGGTTGGAGGAATGTCAGAAATGTCCTCCCTGCTCACCTCAGATGCTATTTCAGCAATAACATCTGTGATGGTCAGTTCCTCGGATATCTGAAATAAGCCTTCCGCAGCTTCTATTTCGGCCTCGGAAGACTTTTCTTGTTCTTCCGAGGCTTCCATGTAAGCTTCAGAAGCTTCAGCTTAGGCTTTGGAAGATGAGACTGCTGCAAGTTCTGTCCCATCTATTTCAGTTGCTGGGCCATCAGTCCCCATTTCCCCTTCGAAGCTAATCTCAGGTTCCATGTGGACCTTAGGTTGACCAACTTCTTCCACAGTGGTAGAAGGTGCAGTTAGTCTTTGAAGCTCCTCAGCCCCAAAGTATATAAGTGTGGTGTCGGGGCTGGGCTGTTCTAGGGATGATCTCAATACAAACTTTGTGAAAAGTCTGTAGAGATCTTGAAGCATCTTTGAGTCAATCTCTAGAAAGGATTGAGATGACTCAGGTAGTGTGATGAGTTGGGAAGTAATGGATTGGGTCTGTGGTTCCTCAAGTGTTTGTCTCTGAACTTTCTCCCCGTTTTTGGTAGCATCATCTTGAGAGCTAGATGAGCTAGAGAAAGAAGTCAGTGAGACCTGAATTGGTACATGCCTAACAGACCTCTCCGTCCGCTTCTCAGCTAGTTTAGCCTTGAGAGTGTTAATCTCAAGTTGCTGAGTGGCAGTCCTTGATTCTAAGATCCTCACCTGTGATTCTAGGTTGGAGACCTTAGAAAGCAAGTACTGAAGTGTTAGTTGCATACTTCCTTATCTTCATGAGAAGAATCACGGGGAGATGAGATAACATACCTAGTATGCTCAGTCTCACCACCAGATGTGGCTTCTTGGCACCCTGGTTTCCTTTGCTCAGAGTCATCTCTTTCAGAGATGTCAATGGGCAAAGTTGCCGTAGACTCAGTCCTAATTATGTTACCACTGTCCTGAGAGCTCAATGAGAGACTCTGAGTAGTGGCAGTTGAGTCTACATGAGTCCCCTTCACATCAGTGGGACTCACCTCAGTAACTGGCTTCTGATGGGGGCTAGAGACAAGGGATCCCTCTTGGCTCTGTTGATCTTTCAGAGGGTGTTGTATATCAACTTCATGGCCATGGAAAGATGTAATCTCTTCATCAGTGCGGAGTAAAAGGTCAGTGAAAGAGAGGGTGGTTAGTCCTACTGACCCGGGACCTAGATCAATGTCTACAGGCATTGAGCCTTTGGTGGGGCTGTCCCTAGAAGGCTGCACAGGGGAGTGTAGAGACTCACCCTGTGGGCTTAAGGCTTGGGGTTCGGGCTCAGGGGTTTGAGACTGAGGAGGCTCAAAACCCACATTGAGGTCAATTGTGAAGGATGGTGTGACCTCGGACTGAGTGGGAGCCCATGATTCCGCTCTAGCCCTTTGGGTGTGAACAGGAGGAGCTTGTTCAATCAGACTAGATTGAACAAGGGTTCGTTTTGGACGTCTCTGGTATGTAGCTTTGATGGGTAAAGAAGATTTTGGCATTGTGGTGGATGTTGCTGGTGTGGGTTCATCACCTGTGGGGATAACAGGGATGTCACCAGGAGCTATGCGCCCAGTCATCTTTGGAGGTAGTGGAGTGTACCTTCCAGTGAAGTTGGCGGACATCTTCTTCAGTATCTTGAAGATGGTAGGTCTCACTTGTGGAACAGTAAGAGCAGCTGCGCAGACAAGCTTGCTCGGTTCCATCTCACAGTTGATTATGTGTTGAATAAATCGGGGATACATGAAGAATGTATCCCTGCTCAGATTTCCGATAAGGTTGGTCAACACAAATCGTGAGTAGTTGAAGCGAATACCTCTCACCAACCCATGAACTAGGCATCCTAGTTCATATGGGATTTGATCCCAACCCCCTGATTTGTTGGAGAGGCAATGTAGGATAATATGCAGCAGGAACTTCCAATGGTAAGAGAAATTAAACTTGTACACGGTTGATCTGCTGACATCTCCTCCATATCCCATGAGGATATAAGTGCCTTCCAAGTCTTCCTTGGGGAACTCAGTAGTAGCCCCATCATCATGAAGCTCGAGATGCTCCCTGATGAGTTGTTCAGTGATGACCAACTCTTGGCCACAAATGCGGGTTATCAGGACTCGAATCCCATTCAGAACTGCAGTTTGACCGTTGCTCCAGAATTCGGACATGTGGTTGGAGTATACGGTTGGGTTAACAGTTAGTGCAGTGAGATATGTGGATTCGGTAAGAAAGGTGATGATTTGGGTGAAGTCGACATCCCTTGACGAATCAAGTAATGCGACTTGGTTGTGCTGAGGGTTTAGCGCCATTGAAGAAACGGTAAGCTTGAAATTCGGGTGAAATTGCAGGTTTGACAGTGAAGGGAATAGTTAGGGCAGTAAATTGGTAAAAGAAGATGAAATTGATCAGTCAAGATTATTTAAAAGGGGATGAATTGTGGAAGTGGCGGTAATAGGGTAACTGTTTGGGGTTACTGTGGGTGGTATGGTGGTTTACGGCGGAGAAATGATAGTGGCGGCAAGGATAATTTTAAATAATCTGACCATCATGGACAAAATCTTTACTTTTTACAGAGTGGGGCCCAAAAGATATCCGTTACATATAAAAACCTTTACTTCCGAATGTAAAACATTTCCAAAGGTAATTGTCTTCCGAAGTCAATTTCTCTTCCGAAGCAAGGCATTGCTTCCGAAGGTAAAATGGTCTTTTGAAGGTACTTTCTCTTCCGAAGCAAAGTATTGCTTCCGAAGGTAAAGTTATCTTTCCGAATTGAGAGTTTTATAAGCTTCGGAAGTAGATCTGATCTAAAATCAATCGCTTCTTCCGAGACCAAAAACTCTTCCGAGAAGACAATCTCCATTGAGGAATTTTGGCTTCGGAAGATATTCAAGAATATCTTCCGAGAGTTAGTTCCTCTTCGGAAGGAATTTACACTTAGAATAATTTAAAGATCTTTTGTAACAGGGCTTAAATTGTATTGACACAAGACATTACACATTTAAAAAAACTTTTTCAAAAGAGTTAGTTAATCAATATTTATCATCCCAATAGTTGATATGAGATACTTAAATCTTTGTTCATCAAATGCCTTTGTGAACAAATCAGCATATTGTTCATTTGAGTAAACTTTGATTAACTTGATCAGATGTTTCTCATGAATATCTCTAATGAAATGATACCTGATATCGATGTGCTTTGTCTTGGAGTGCTTCACTGGATTCTCAGTAATGGAGATAGCACTATTGTTGTCAATATGGATAGGAGTAGTCATGAAGTTGAATCCATAGTCTAACATCTGATTTTGAATCCATAGCAGTTGAGCACAGCAGCTAGCAGTAGCAATGTATTCAGCTTCAGCAGTTGATGTAGAGACACAGGATTGTTTCTTGCATTGCCATGAAATAATCCTTCCACCAAGAAATTGACATCCTCCTGATGTTGATTTCTTGTCAATGTTGCAGCCACCGTAGTCACTGTCAGAGTATCTATAGAGATTGAAATCACTATTTTTGGATACCAGAGACCTAGTTTAGGTGCTCCTTTAAGGTATCTGAGGATCCTCTTTGCAGCAGCTAGGTGAGACATCTTTGGAGCAGCCTGATATCTTGCACAAATGCATGTGGCAAACATGATATCTGGTCTACTAGCAGTGAGATACATCAGAGAACCAATGATTGCTCTATACTGATGTTGATCAGTATCCTCCCCCTCAAGGTCAGGGCAAAGATTATGGTTTCTGGGTATGGGTGTCTTGGCTGGTTTACAATCCTTCATTTCAAATCTATCCAAGATGTCTGAGACATACTTAGATTGACTTATGAAGAACCCTTCCTTCATCTGTTTCACCTGAATTCTAAGGAAAAAGTCCATTTTTCCTATGGAACTCATCTCAAACTTCTGCTTCATAATGCTTTCAAAGTCCTTGCACATTTGGTCGTTTGAAGAGCCAAATATGATGTCATCAACATAGACTTGTACAAGCAAAATGTCTTCTCCACTCTTTCTGATGAAAAGAGTCTTGTCAATGGTACCTCTAGTGTATCCATTCTTCAGGAGAAACTAAGACAAGGTCTCATACCACAGCCTAGGTGCTTGGTGCAGCCCATATAGAGTTTTATCCAGTTTGCACACATAGTTGGGGTGCTGTGGGTTTTCAAATCTTGGAGGTTGACATACATAGATTTCCCTATCTATATCCCCATATAGAAAAGCACACTTGACATCAAGTTGGTAGACTGTGAAGTTCTTGGATGCAGCATAAGCAAGGAAGATCCTAACTGCCTCAAGTCTTGCAACAGGTGCAAAGACATCAGTATAATCGATTCCTTCCTCCTGGGTATATCCTTGAACTACTAGTCTTGCCTTGTTCTTGATAATCAAGCCTCTATCATCTTTCTTGTTCCTGAATACCCATTTAGTGCCTATGGGTACTTGACCAGATGGTAGTGGGCATAAATTCCAGACCTTTTGTCTTCTGAATTGAAGCAGCTCCTCCTGCATCGATTCAACCCAACTACTATCCTTTAAGGCATCTTCTACCTTCTTTGGTTCCATCTGAGACAAGAAGCATGAATACAAGCAGACATTCCCATGATGAGTTTGTCCTCTTGTTCTCACACCCTCAGAGACATTCCCTATGATGTTCTCAGTTGGATAAGTGTTGTGAATCCTAAGACGAGGAATCACTTCCAGTTGTAGAGATAAGTCTAGGTTAGACATATTCTGATCAGGAACTGGATCACTCTGTCCAACTGCTGTTTCAAAGTCATTCAATGAGGACTGATTGAATGATTGAGAAACATCATCAATGGTTGGTTGTGAGGTAGGATTAACAGTTGCTTGTTCCTTCAGAATACTACTTCCCTCAACCTGGTGTTGTAATGGATCACCTGAAGAACTTTGAGGTGGATCAAGTGATACACTTGTTGAAGCTTCATTATTCCTGGAGATAGTTACACTATCAGATCTGTGAATGGTTGAAGCTTGTTGCCTTTCAGCTCTTGGAGAATTTGGAAGAGGTCTGGGAAGCTCAAACAGTTGACTTGCATCAGCATCAGCATCAACATTCTCTTGAGCACCTGTTCTAGCTGAAACATTCTCACAAGATGGTTTAGAATAGTTTGGAAACAATTCTAAATCAAAGATATATTCAGGTCCATTCCCCCTAACACAAGGAGTGTGCTCATTAACAACTATATTGGATGATTCCTCAAATTGTTGATTCTTGATATTGTATACTCTATAGGCTTTAGAGTTAGAAGAGTATCCAATAAAGATAGCATCATCTGACTTCTCAGCAAACTTTGCTAAGTTGTCCTTTGTGTTAAGTATGGTACACCTGCAGCTAAAGGACCTTAGAAAGCCAATGAACGGTGGCCTCTTGTTCCATAACTCATAAGGGGTTTTTCCATGGGGCTTAACTACAAGAACCCTGTTCTGCACATAGCATGCAGTGCTGACTGCCTCTGCCCAGAATGTTAGAGGCAGCTTTGAATCAGCTAACATGGTCCGAGCAGCCTCAATAAGTGTCCTGTTCCTCCTCTCAGCAAGACCGTTTTGTTGAGGAGTTCTGGGAGCACTGTATTGTCTGGCAATCCCTTTTGAGTCACAGAATGAGTCAAGAACAAAGTTCTTAAGTTCAGTCCCTTGATCACTTCTAATGATCTTAACCTTGTGATTAATTTGATTTTCTATTTTAAGAATAAAAGATTTTAAAGTTTCAGCAGTTTCATCTTTACTTCTTAAAAAGAATACCCATGTAAATCTTGTAATATCATCAACTATCACAAGGCAGTATGATTTCCTTCCAATGCTCATTATACTTGTGGGTCCAAAGAGATCCATGTGCAATAAGTGTAATGGAGTAGTGATAGAGTTAGCACATTTGAATTTATGAGATGATCTGTGTTGTTTCCCTTTAAGGCATGCAACACAGTTATCTTTGCAGAAAAATTCCTTTTTAGGCATACCATGTACCAAGTTATTTTTAGCCAATTTATTCATTGTTTTAAAATTCACATGACACATGCGTTTATGCCATAGTGTCGACTCATCACTATCAGCTTTGGAAAGAAAGCATGATACTTCACCCATAGGAGAAGCATTGTTCATATCCAGCTTGTACATATCCCCTTTCCTGGGAGATCTAAGAAGCACCAATTCCGGAGGAATTGTCATCCCTGGTTTGAGGATAATGCATTCATGTTCCGTGAAGAGCATCTGATGCTTCTAGTCACAGAATTGAGAAACACTTAACAGATTGTGTTCAAGCTGTTTGACAAAGTGAACCTTGTCAATGTTTAATCTGCCATTGGATATACTTCCTCTGCCAGAAATATATCCTCCGGCCTCACCTCCAAATTGGACAGGCCCTCCATCAAAGTTCTGGAATTGTTGTAGGAGAGATCTGTTCCCTGTCATGTGCCTGGAGCATCCACTATCTACAATCTAGACATTGTTGTTCTTGTCAAATGGACGTCCCTGCACATAAGATAAGATGGTTAGTTTTGTTTGGAAGCCCAAGCCTTACAGGTCTTGGGCTCTTCCAAAGAGAGTGACATAATTGAACCAAAATATATGCATTGGGGTTCAATAGAGGTCATTGTTGAAGAAGAGGTTTGGGCTGCAGCATCTCCCTTGATCTTCCAATCCATCCCTTGGTTGATCTTTGAAGATGAGCTTGTTGAAGCTTGTGCAGCATGGCCTTCTTCCGAAGCTTCTTTCTTTTGGAAGAAGCCTTCACCACCTTTTCTTCCGAAGTAGTCTTCTTCTGAGATGGTTTCAAGGGAGCCTTCTTGTTCTTCCGAACCTTAGAAGGTTTGGCTTCCGAAGCCATTTTCCTTTCGGAAGAAGTAGTTTCTTCCAAAAACAACTTGGCTTCCGAGACCAACTTTCCCTTTTTCATCATTTGAACCTTTTGAAGTGGTCCAACTGAGAAACCTTCTCTGACTCCTTCTTTTCTAACATTATTTGCATAATGTGTGCTTGCTGGATTGTAGTAACAATCTTTAGTCATGTGGTTGTGTAGACCACACATTATGCAGGCAGTGTTAGTCTTCTGGGAACTTGCAGGTTGCTGTTTCTTGGGTTTCTTCTTTTCATCAGCAACTTTCCCTTTCAACTTCTAATCCTTCAGTAGGATAGGAGTGCTGGTATTACACTCCTTTCCTGAGTCAGAAGTACCTACCACTTGAAATCCGGCAGAAATGAAGACACCCTTTTGCTTTGGGTCGATCTTAAGCTTGGACTCTGCAACCTTCTTGGCAGTCCTTCTAGCAGCTTTAGCTCTGCTTCTTCTTGCCTTGGTGGTTAGGATTTGGTCTTCATAGGTGGAGATGAGTGTATCCTCCTGTTTCTCCCCTATGGTGGCCACTATTTTTGCCTCATCCTTTAGTTCCAATGGAGAAGGGTCAGCAGTTGGAACCTCTTGCTCTTCAGTACCACATCTAGGTAATCTAATAGACTCATAAGAGTGTGGTGGAGCTATTTCATTGGTTCCCAACCCTTCTTTGTTTTGATAAAACATTTTGGAATGAGAGGTTGATGCAAGAATAGTTTGGAAGCTTTGCTCAGCAATAGCTTGCTTCCTGGCCTGAGCTTCAGCTATGACCAACTGGGCTTGAACCTCAGATAGTTTGGATATCAGATCTTTAATTTGAGTCTTATAATTAGTCTTTTCATGTTTTAAAAGAGACACAGTTTTCTCTAACTCCTCAATTTTCTTTTGGTAGTCAGATTCAGCTCTCTTAAAATCAGATTTTAGCACATTTAAAGACTCAACCTCAGATCTGATTTCCGAAATGTAATCCTTATAGAGTTTAACTTTAGCAATACAGGCAGCAGTACAAAGATGTTCATATACCTGATCATAATCTGTTCCGGCCATGAGTGCTTGAGCAGGAGTCACATCCTGTACCATGAAGCTCTAGTCAACTTCTTGAGCCACAGCAGCTGTTTCAGTTGACTTCTCTTCATGCTTTGAAGCAGTGGGATGTGTGGAGGCCTGTGGGGTTCTCGGGTTGTTCTTGGGAGCCTTGCATTCCCTAGCAAAGTGACCAAGTTGGTTGCAGTTGTAACACTTTGCTTTGCTTTTGTCAAACCCAAACCTGATGTTGACTGGGTTTTGAGGGAATTGCCTTCCAGTTCTCTTGAAGAACTTCTTTAGTCTGTAAGTTAAAAGAGCCATCTACTGGACAATATCCATATACTCCACATCATCTGGACTGAAGCACTCAAGATCATCAAAGCAGTATTGAAAATCACCAGAGTGTCCACTTCCAGAGACAAAGGCACAACTATCCTGAGAGGAGTTGTGTTGAACCTTTTGAGACTTTAGAGTCTCAGGTAGAGTAATGTAAGGTCCACTATGTGAGTTGTCAGGGTAACATAGCAACTGATGTTGTGGTTCTATGATTTCCCTTTCACCCACATGAAGGGCTGAACTCAGTTGGTTATTGGAGTGACCAGAGGAAATCTGCATGTTCATCTCCATCTGGAATGCACTTAGGATACCATACAACTCTGTCAGAGTAAGAGTCTTAAGGTCCGAAGTTCTCTTGATTACAACACAGTAATGTATCCATAGTTTAGGAAGGGAAGACATGAACTTCCTAACTATGTCTCTATTCTCAAGAGCTACTCCACTATCCTCTAGAGTATCTACTAGCTCAACATACCTGAAGTATTGTTGAGTCAAGGTCTCACCAGCCTTGAAAGTAAAGTTCTCAAACTGCTGCTTCAAGAGATCCTTCTTGTTCTCTTGGGTTTCCTTAGATCCTTCATACATCAGCTTCAGTGCTTCCCATAAATCTTTAGCAGTTTTGCACTTCTTGAAGCGTCTGTAGACGGAGTTGGGGAGAGCAGTTTGGAGAGAAGTCATATCCCTTTGATCCAGCTCTATTCTCTTCCTGTCTTCTTCTGAGTAATCATCAACATCTTTTGGAATGATGCGATTACCAGTGGCAGAAGTGGTGCTTGGTATGAAAGGACCATTGACAATGGAGTCCCACATCCTTGAATCTTGACACTTGATGAAGCCTTCCATTCTGATACACCATGTGTCAAAGTCTTCAGGGGTGATCAGTGGGGACTTGGTCATGGTACCGGTTTCCATATCAGCCTTGGAGAGAGCAGCCATTTGAGTGAGTGGTTTGTAGTGAGGAATGAAAAACAGGTTGATTTGGATGGTAAGATCTCACAATCAAGAGCCTGGAGCTCTGATACCAATTGCATGATCGATTATAGGTGGTTTTTCTCTCAACTCACTGCGAATAACACTCAGCAAGTAGTCTATGAAGAGTTGATCACAATATAACAAGTAACAAGCAGTAAGAAAATTAACACAGGAAGTAAATTTTCAAGGTACTTTTATATATTGCCTCTCAACTCAAAGGATTACAAGACCCTTGGACTCAAATCGCCTATCTAATGAGTTACAAGGAGAAGATATATATAATACTACTTACAGCCGGATATACTTTGATACCAGCTGGACACCTCTAACCTTACATCTATACTACAAGACTCTAGGTGAGGTCTTTCAGACATTTTGCCTGAGAGTTGGTAGTCAGGACATGTCCCTGACTTACCTTTTGTCACCAACTAAAGTTGGTAACATATACTATCATAAAAAGGTGAACAGTATAATAAAGTATGGTCAACAACATGGCTCTTTAGGAAGATGCCATGCTGTATCAGAGGTCTGCAGCGGACTGTCAGGGACCATACTTTTATCTGCTGGTCATAGCAATGTCTTCCGAAGGATAAAATGCTTCGGAAGAATAACTTCTTCCGAAGCCACTTATACTTCGGAAGACTGCTTCTTTCGAGGCTTGGAGTCTTCTTTGTCTTCGGAAGCAGACTTTGTCTTCAGCTCTTTCATCAGACTTTGTCTTCGGAAGCTCAGACTTTGTCTTCAGCTCTTTCATCAGACTTTGTCTTCGGAAGCTTTCAGACTTTGTCTTTAGCTCTTTCATCAGACTTTGTCTTCGGAAGCTTTCAGACTTTGTCTTCGAAAGATAGTCTTCAGCTGTTGGCTTCAGCTGTTGTCTTCAGCAGTTGACTTCAGCTTTTGCCTTCAGTAGATATCTTCAGCTGTTGGCTTCAGCTGTTGTCTTCAGCAGTTGACTTCAGCTTTTGCCTTCAGTAGATATCTTCAGCTGTTGGCTTTAGCTGTTGTCTTCAGCAGTTGACTTCAGCTTTTGCCTTCAGTAGATATCTTCACCTGTTGTTCTTCAGACTTTCGGAAGATCTCTTGCTCAGCTTCGGAAGCCTTTGAATGTAGTACTAAAAATGACTATGTGAAGTAGTTTTGGTTGCACCAGCCTTATCATGATCCAACAAATTCTTTCAATATAGTCATCACTCTCCCACTTGCATCGCCTCCTAGTCTGTTCCATAGTCTCATTTTCCTTTAATTCTGGCATGGGGGAAGTTAAAACATACACAACCTTCTGAGTGGTCAACAGGAAATGCATCTTCTTCTACTATCTTCAAAAGCCTTATCCTTCAAACTTGTCCACTTTTGCGAATTCGCTTGTCATGTCTTTCACAGAATCTCCATCCGTCATCTTCAATAGTAGATAATTTCGATTTTTGTAGTACACTTGAAACAAAACATGGGTAATCTAAGAGTCATGAAGAACACTTTCAGATCAAAATTATTCGGTGGTTCACTCGAATAAATCAATCGGATACAACTCAGACGAGATCAAGAATTAGTATATTGTATTGTGTGAATTTTGTGAACCAAAAGTAGAAAGTTCGAGATAAAACTGACCAACTTTTATAATCAAATTTGATTTTGAGGGAAAAACCGGGAAAACTGCCATTTGTCTGTTTAATCATTTTATTTTTATTTTGAATAGCCATTAAAAAATACGTATTTTTCACTCGACCCCAGCCATGGGGTCTGCCCCTTGGACTCCGCCAGGGGCTGCCGCCCCTTGCACCCTGCTACCAGGGGCGCTACCCCCGGACCTCCGCCAAGGGGGCGTTGCCCCCTTAGAACCCCTATTCTTTAGGGGCTTTGCTCTTAAGTAGGTTTTAATATCGAAGATCATAATACATTCAAACAAGCATGCACTCCGAACCACTTAACTTGTTTGATGGATATTATGATCACATTGGTTATTAGTAAATCCAGTTACATTAAAATATCTAACAATCAATTTATTTCTACTTGATTTTCATAGTTTCAGTAACTGATCTTCTACCTCATCATTAATGGGTTTGGTGTCTTTTGTCATGCATAAGAGAATATGACTTAACCTCCTCTCCTCTTAATATTATGACAATCCTCTGTCATCTTTATCACCATCTTCTAAATCTGCTTCTTATTTTGGTTTTACAAGTATTTAGGTATTGTAGCTTTTGATTAATGTGGTCCGTGATAATATTAGAAAATGTTATTTTCATCATGCTTCAAATCATTATTTCACCTTGATTTCATCATTGTTAGATTTGTTTTTGTCCTTTTTTATATAATAGATTTTTTATTTAAAAATACTATGTTAGAAAGACTAACAATTTCTATAGATATAAGTGAATATTAACTAATCCATTTTATGTCATGTCCTCGATCTTCCCTTTGGAATTTGCTGCCTAGTCGTTTCTCTTAAGCGAAAGAGATCACTGGTAGACAAACCTTTCACTTTACAAAGGGAATAATAACCTTGTATAAACATCTTACTATATTAAGGTAAATCTTCAGCTCAGTAATAAAGGTAGTGATAACCTTCTACCACAAATCAACATCACTAGCGATTCCCCTTATAAACTTCAAACAATAATGGTGACAAAACCACACAACAATTTATTTCAACACAAGAATGGAATGATTAGAAGTTGAAGAACAAATCTTCTTTTACCTCTCGAGATCTTTAATTTTGATTTTCTCACTTAGAAATTCTTTTAGAATGTGAAAGAATAAGTGATATATATACTAGATGAATTTTAGAAAATGTTTAGAGCATAAGGGCTAGAAAAATGATAATGCAAAAGTTTCTATCTATAGCCACCACACAAGAAACTCTAAGAGAGAAAGTGACCAGTCATGGTTGATGGGCATGGTCGCTTCATCGACCACCTGACAACACATCAGCTTTGTCTTTTCTACTTTCTTGTGTACATTGTGTAGTCATATCCATATTTCTGAATCTTATTTTACTCTTTACTCTAGATTTTTGAGTCTCCATAAAAGGTTTAAGCCTTGCGAACATATGTAACTTTCAACATCAAAATGGTAAGTTTACTTTTGTTAATATGTAAAGACGTATAAACGTTTTCCACTTTGGTCCAGATTTCACATTTTAATATGTTCTGTTTCTTCTATTTAAAAGCCTATGATAATACTTTCTTTAAATGATAGTTTACATCCACCAATCATTTTAAGATTCAAATCCCATTTGGTTTCAAATTAGTTTTTATAAAAATAATCCTGAAATATCATTTATTTTATAAAAGCTCCATTTTTATTAAAATTGATTAGTTGATAAAAAAACCATATTTATAATTCTCTCTTAATTTCCATCATATTCATGTTGATAGGTTAAGCTTGATTTGTGTATGTTGCAGTTGATTTTGAACTTTTAAGCTTGGTCATTGTTGTTCTATGTGTATATTGACTGTCATCATCAAGCTTGATGATTCATTAAGTGTGTTGGAAATGTGTGTCATATGTTTCTATTCTCATTTACCAACTTAATGACATAAGTCAATTTTAATAATTATTAAACAAGTGATTTTTAAGTCTTGCAATTAAACCTTAGTTATCACAATAATTTCCCCCTTTTTGATAGTGATAAAAATAATTGATTTTTGAAATATTTGCAATCACGACAATAAGCATCTTACTAATGTCACATTCTTTAGTGAATCCTTAAGATTCCTCGTGACTTGAATCATTGAATCATCAAGTCAAGTTTCATCTCCCACCTTCATTCCTTTGCCTTTTCTATTCCTTTTTTGTCAATAATCATAAAGTGAACTCTCTCTTTGTAACCTCACCCTAATTTAGCAACGAGCTATCAAAGTGAGCATTATTTAATTTCTTGCAATAAAAAGTTATTAGGAATGGCATATACATAAGCAAACATGAGTATAAACCATAACAAATTGTTACTAGAAACATAGAACTCTAATCACCAAACAATGCAAGTTAGATGTGTGGTATATACAGAGATTTGGTGAAGCTTTTAACTATCACTAAAAACGAACCCTAAAATGTTCATTATTCATCCATATCTAAGGGAAGAACTTAAAGCCCAACCCTACCCTGCCATGAAAAAGTATCAAAGTATCCAAACATACATAAAACAAATTGTCTTAATAACATCAACCATGAACCGCTATATTAAAAGTTAACCGAACCATCCAACTCAATATCCAACCTAGAGTATCTCAAACATGATCCGTTTATAGAGATGTTCATCATGCACAATCAAGAAATGCCCGTTTTATAAAGCAAAACTTTCTTTTTATTATAGGCCTATTCTTTTTCATTACCTTGGTGTTCTTATCAATCCTTCTTCTCAATTCATTACAATCCTCCCTAGACATCCTTGAAGCCTCTTTTTCACCTTCTTCATCAAAATTCTTGCCACCCGTATATGTAGATTCTAGAGACGTTTCCTTTTGCCTTGAAAAAATTAAGAAGGCGAATGATTCGTTCCAAATTATACATATGAAACATATGAATAACAAATCAAATATTTTCAAAACTCTTACTAAAAGTGATGAATTGATACCTAAATCTTTTATATTATGTCTTTAGGTTTGAAAAAGACCAAGATAGACAAAAGGAGCTTAAATAATAAGGGAATTAAAGTAAACCAAGATCCACAAATGCATATAAGGTAAGTGGGGGTGTTCCTTTTACCCATATAAGGTTAGTAGGTACACATCAATGTATATATGTACATATTTGTTGGGTAGTATGTGCATATGCATGTGTGTATGATATGCGTTTTGGTGTACGTGTGCATGTTTGTCTGTATGTGTGCATGTGTGTATGTATGTGTGTATGTGTGTGTGATGTGTGAAGGTATGTATGTATGTATATATCTATAAATGTATAACTATGTATATAGGTGTGTATGAATGTATGTATGTATTACGTGTGTATGTGTGTGTGTGTGTATACATGCATATGGGCGTACGTACGTGCATACGGGAGTATGTACGTACGTGCGTACGTGTGTAGGTACACACTTGCATGTGTACAAATATACATCGTGTGTACGTGTGTATGTGTGTACGTGTGTAAATATGTATATGCGAATATATGTATGCATGCATGCATGTATGTATGTATGTATGTATGTATGTATGTATGTTTTTATGTATGTATTATGTATGTATGTATGTATGTATGTATGTATGTATGTATGTGTGTATGTATGTATATATGTATGTATGTATGTATGTATGTATGTATGTATGTATGTATGTATGTATGTATGTATGTATGTATGTATGTATGCATGCATGCACGCATGCACGCATGCACACATGTATGTATGTATGTATGTATGTATGTATGTATGTATGTATGTATGTTTGTATGTATACGTGCATGCATGCATGCATGTATGTATACATGCATGCATGCATGCATGTATGTATGTATGTATGTATGTATGCATGTATGTATGCGTGCATGCATGCATGCATGCATGCATGCATGCATGCATGCATGCATGCATGTATGTATGTATGTATGTATGTATGTATGTATGTATGTATGTATGTATGTACGTATGTATGTATGTATATATGTATACAAAAAACACATACAAGGTCAGTGGGGGTGCTCCTTTCACACATATAAAGTCTATAGGTATATATATACGTAGGTATGTACACACCTATATATGTAGGTATGTACGTACATATATGTTTATGCATGTGTGTACGTGTGCATGTGTGTATGTTTGTACATGTGTGTATGTCTGTATGTATGTATTTGTGTATGTATATGTATGTGTGTGTATGTATGTATGTATGTATGTATGTATGTATGTATGTATGTATGTATGTATGTATGTATGTATCTATGTATGTATGTATGTATGTATGTATGTATGTATGTATGTATGTATGTATGTATGTATGTATGTATGTATGTATGTATGTATGTATGTATGTGTATATGTGTGTGTGTATGTATGTATGTGTATATGGGTGTGCATGTATGTATGCATGCATGCATGCATGTATATGTGTGTATGTGGGTGTGTATGTATTTTGAATGTATTTGTGTATGTATGCATGTGTATATTGGTGTGTATGTATTTATGTATGTATGTGTGTGCATGTGTGCATGTGTAGAGGTGTACATACTAGGTGCGTACGCCATGTGTACATATGTTTGTATATGTGTATGTGTGTACCTCTGTAAGTGTGTATGCATCTATGTATATATGTATGTGTGTACCTCTGTAAGTGTGTATGCATGTATATGTGTATGTATGTGTGTATGTGTGTATGTATGTGCATGTGTGCATGCATACTAATCTGATTGTCGAGACTTGATCGAAAACAAGTTATTATAACGTTCTTAGCTACCTTTATTGTGTAAGGGTAAGTAAGTTCGTCTCCACAAAGATATGCGGAAGTGTTTAACGATTAAAACTCAATTAACGTAAAGACAAAAACTTTGAACTGAAGACTAAAACTTTGAATGAATTAATGGTCGCACATGCATAAAGCAAGAAACTTTAAAATGAAATTACTTAAATAATGAAAAACAATCACTTTCGGGTTTCCAATCTGCAAGATCAACAATTGGTGTGTTTTAACTAGGGTTTGTAAGAATAATACTTCAAGATCTTAGCTTTTGATTAAAATGACAAAAAAGGAACAAGCTTTTAAGATTTGTTCATTCACAATATTTCCAATTTATATATATCAAATTGTCTAGTTTTCTTAATAAGCTCATGATGCAAGGAAACTAAAAGCTGATAATTAAGCAAATAACTTTATTTATAAGCAAATCGTTTAAATCATAAAAACTTAATGTTTCATTCAATAATTCATTGTTCAATAAAAATTCCTAATCAAAGCATACCAATCGTCTCACTTGACAAGAATCGTACTCCCGAAAGCAATCACAAAAACCGAGCCACGCATCATCTTCATTAAATCTACATTCTTTATTCCAATGATGATCAATGATGATATAGAGGATATTAAGAAGCTTGAAAGAACCTAAAATCTCCTTCAAATCGCCTATTTTCGGATGGAAAAAGTTGTAGACTGAATTGAGGTTGGATGTGTTTAAATAAAATTAAAGATCAACAAAATTTGTTGTTGGTGAATGGCGCATGATACGCCAACCCTGGGCATATCATACGCCCCTATCAGTTTTCTTACGCCCAACTTTCTGTTATTTTTTTCAAATACGCCCACTGATACGCCACCCGTCGTATTATACGCCAATAATCGACGTATCATACGCCGGTATGCTTCTAATTGTGCTTTTCCTTGTAACTTTTGATATTTACATCTTTAGTCCTTGTATTTTCGTGTTTGGTTCTTTTCCTCAAAAGCCTTCTTTAGCTCCAAACAACTTGAACTTGTTCCACCATAATAATGATGTAAAATCAAGCATTTAGATCAATAAACACCAAATATTGACACGTGATCACATCCCCACACTTAACCTTTTGATTGTCCCTAAGTAAAGCTTTTAAATCACTTTTATCATCAAATACATTCTCCAATCCCTTACTCATTTTCAATTTCAGTTCAAAGTCATACCCAAATTTGCATACTTTTTCTTTTAAACATATTTGTCAATTTTTTCTTTTATACAAAGTCATGCCACTTTAAATCTAGATTCACCTAACCGAGCCTAATAGGCTGTCACGTTTTGCACATGCATATAATCACATTTTCTCACAATACACCTAAAGTATACACAAATCAAAAGGACTATTATAGGTTTCATTAGGCTTAGGTTAAGGGTAAGAAATTAAGGATAAAAATGGCTAAAGGACGATGAAATCCAAAAATTAGGTAAGGTTACCTTCTTTGAAGATATATTATTGATATCAATGCGTTTTGTATTGTGAGGCAAACGTTGACCCATCTTTTATGATTGTTATTCCTTTGTGGGGCACACTAACATTTTCCCTTTTTTGATTCTTTCTTTTCGAACGATATGATCTTTTTTAGCCTATATTTTCGTATAATTTGAAAACGTCCTTATCAGCATAGTGAAGTACGAGGCTTTGCACTTTGGCCATGTTTTTAACACATAATCACCTATCCAATTTGGATTTCATTAAAAAGAAAACTAGAATGATAAACGGCTTCATATTTTTCTTCTTTTCATCATATAGCATTGGGTGTCATATTGATTTCTTTCGGTTTCTAATAGGTAATACTGGGTATGATCTAAAAAATAAAAATAGAAAGGCTTTTCAATTCCTAAAGCTTGATCCTAATGCCTTTATCATCTTTGTGCGTAACTTGGTATCTTGCTTGAAACATTCCATATAAATTAATGATTTAACTTTAGAAATTTAATTTACCCTATGCATGAAAGGTCCACCTTCTAGCTTACTACCCTGGGTTAGATAAATCTAAAGTCTTTTTCTTCTTTTGAACATCAAAACGTATCTAACCATCACCAAAAACCAAAAACCATGCTTAAGTAGGTAATTAGTTACTGATTGTAATATTTACATATTTCAAGCTTTCTCAGGACATTTTATTTTTGAAAAACTTAAAAATATTCCAATTTTGTATTTTTTCTTTGCTTCCCCTATCTCTACACTTAGGATACATCATCCCCAATGTATGGTTAAGATTCAACCACAAATCAAAACACAAATAAGATTAAGAATGAGTACATAGACCTGATCATTAGCGAGAGCCTTCAGTAAGGAGCTTGCGTATCCCCATACTTGAGTGCTTGCGTCTTGTGCATGCTTGAACTAAAAAAACAAAACCAAGGACACACAAACTAATAAAAGAAGTATAACTCACTTTCGTAGGAATCACGGTTGCATTTAGCATATGTAACAAGTCTTTAAACCCCGCGGTAGACCCGAGTGGATGAGTTGTTGTCTGGTGAGGGTTTATAGTGAACATACCCACAAAGTTCTCGGGTTGCCTCCCGTAAGCGCTAAGTTTTAGGTCTTCAGCCAGACCTTACCTAAGACACTTATGGTGATCGTATTGAGTGATTCTCTCCAAATTGTTTTCATAGAACTGCTTCTCCTTGCTTGATAGATTTTTTTCTGTACTCCTATATTGGTCAAACATGTCTTCTTTGGCCCTTGCATTCTCCGCATCCGGTGGTTTACTCATCTGTACCTTTCGTGTCGGATTTTCCTTCCTTAATGACTCAACCTTCACACTCTCCTCCTTTTTCCACATTTTTTAGCTCAAACCTATAAGGATATAAAGCATTCTCCTTGGTGATGTCCTCACTTACATGTGAGATGTAAGGAGGATCACAGCCGTTAGTAGCATTTATTATAGAATATGTGTAATAACCAAATATGTAATTGATTTTAAAAACACATTGAAGTACAACTTATGGTTTTCAAATGTCACGTCGATTATTCCATCTCGGCAATTGATTTGCGTTTTGGCTGCTGCTAAGAATTGTCGACTCAAAATTACATGTAGTTGCTCATTCGTCCTTACAGGTGCATAATAAAGCACCATAAAATCCACCGGTTAGTAGAATTCTCCTTGCTATATTATCACATCCTTAACCATCCTCCGGGGTTGTTTTCATGTCGGATCAGTGAGCACCACTGTTTTGTCGATTTAGTCATATTGAATATATAAACTTGCTGGGAGGATGCTCATACTGGCTCCATAATCTAAAAGTGTCCGTTTGATTTTAAATTTCCTAACTTGAATGGGAATGATTGGTGCTCCAGGGTCACTTCCTTCTTCTTTATCAACTTTCTTATCATAACCTGGAACTACTTGAGGAGGTGAAGTTAAATCATGATCAATACATTCAGATTAGGAATGATACTAACCGAGTTTATGTGTATATTCTTCAAACTTGAGGGTTGATGTTGAGGGTTTTTGGTTATGTCACTTGGAAGCTTCCCTTATTCCCATCCAGAAAATTGTTCGGCTAATTGTCCTAGTTGCTTGGTAATGGCCACATTGGTCTTTTCTTGTAACTCCTTGAATTTCTTAAACTCTTTCATCTCCTTTGCAAGGTCTTGATTCACCATAATGATTGCATTGTCATTACCATTACTTGTAGAAGTCTCTTGTTGTTGTTGTTGATTCTTTTGTTGGTATTAACCTCCTTGTCAGTAACTCCCTTGAATGCAATTATTCCTTTGGTAGCCGCCTTGGTTGTAGTTTTGTTATCGGCCTTGATATTGGTTGCTTTCTTGATTTGGCACCTAAACAGGAGGATCTAATTGGTTAGTAGAATTACCATATCTAAGATTAGGGTGATTTCTAAGGTAGGATGATAAGTGTTAGAATTCATGTCATATGTCTTCCTTTCTCTGTGGCCTTGTAATTGATGTACTTCTTCATTCTTCCCTAAATTTGAGTAACATATACCCAAGGTGTGACCTATGTCATTACACATGTCACATACTTCGTATTCACTAGATATGTATGTCACACCACTCTTTCCAACCTTGAGGCTTGCGATTTCTTGTTCTAAAGTCATGATTCTATCTATGGCCACGTGATCATTCACCATCTTCACACTTAACCCATCAACCTTCGACTTGATTGTGCACGCTTCTTGGATATCACAGTCATCCTTTCGAGAATATCCTAATCATCATCCTCATGGTTTAAGTTAAATGTTCCTACACTTGTGGAATTTACATTTCTTGCATCCTCTGGTGATGATCTATCACAGAGCGCTAAAATCAACTCCCACTTAGCTATGCTATGATGTGGGCAAGTTCTTAGCATTTCCTTAAACCGAGGAAAAGCTTCATGGAATTGTTCACCTGATTGTTGTGAAAATCCTCGAATGGCTCGCCTTGCTTCACTTGTCCTTTGATAAGTATAGTATTCATCTAAGAATTGTTGTTGCGTTTGTACCCATGTGTAAATACTTGTTGATAGTAGAGATGGGACCATTGTTTCACCTTATCTTCAAGGGTGAATTGGAATAGGACCAATTTAACTTCATCTGATGAGAAGCCTTGACCACCAATGGTGCTACATGATGTGTCAAATTCGGATATGTGTAAGTTGGGTTCTTTATATGCCATACCATGGAAGTGATGGAGAATTCCCAAACATTATGGTCGGAATTCAAAAGCTCGCCCCCTTTATGTTGGTGAAACTATAGAAGTTGAATTGATAGCAATGGTGGGATGAAAATGATTATCCATACCATGTGCTGGTACATAATGTTGTGTTCCCAAATTGGCAGGTTTGCCATAAATGGTTGACCTCCAACATTTTTGTGAATGGGCGGTTATGAATAACCACCCTGATCCTGATTTGGTTGACGGTTTTGATAGCCTGGGAGGTCTCCATAATCCTAAAAGTCATGTTGGTATGGTTCGTCCATGTCGACTTGATCTTCAATCCATTCTTCCACAGAATTAGTGTGATGACCTCCTTCGACTGAAAATCGGTCCTTATTGTTATGATGACTCCCTTTCATATCATGCTAAAATTTGGATTACGAACCCAGAAATCTAGCATCCGTTGGAAGTTCATGGGAGGAGGTTGGTTTTGTACACCTTATTTACAGGCCTGAGGTTGAGGTTGTACTGGTTGGGGTTGATGTGGAGGATTATCAGGTTGAGGAAACATGGGTAATGGGATATTTCCCGAGGGTTGGTTAGGTTGTGGTCCTCCTTGGTTTTCTAGATTATTCATCCTTCTTGATTGATTACTTTCTGGCGTTCTTGAAAGTCAACTTAAAATATGATGAGTTTCATTGCAGATGATGTACCTTCTTCCGATCTTGTTTGACTAAGCATTTGTGAAGTTCTTGAAGTGGATGTTTTTTGAAACACACAATTCTCTCTTGCAATCTTCTCGATTTCTAGATCAAATTGCAATGGTGAGGTCCTTCCTAAAAATCTTGTATGCATTAATGTAATGGTTACCTACAGACAAGAAAAAAAATACAAATACCCGCGTAATAGTAAACAAGAAAACAATCAAAAAGAAAAACTTCAAAATATAATCTTTTTGGGTTTTTTATAAATTTTTAAGAAAAGAAAGTAAATACAATTAAACACTAAGCGCACTAATTCCCAGGCAACGACGCCATTTTGATCTGATTGTTGAGACTCGATCAAAAACAAGTTATTATATCGGTCTTAACTACCTTGATTGTGTAAGGATAAGTAAGATCGTCTCCACAATGACTATCTACGTGGAAATCGTTTAACGATTACAACTTAATTAACGTAAAGACAAAAACTTTGAACTAAATACTAAAACTTTGAATGAACTAATGATCATACATGCATAAAGCAAGAAACTTTAAAACGAAATTACTTAAATAATGAAAAACAATCACTTATGGGTTTCCAATCCGCAAGATCAACAATTGGTGTGTTTTACCCAGGGTTTGTAAGAACAATACGTCAAGATCTTAGCTTTTGATTAAAGTGACAACAAAGGAACAAACTTTTAAGATTTGCTTGTTCATAATGTTACCAATTTACTTATATCAAATTATCCACTTTTTTTAATGAGCTCACGATGCAAGAAAACCGAAAACTGATATTCAAGCAAATAACTTTATTTATAAGAAAATCATTTAAATCAACCAAAACTTAATGTTTCATTTAATAATTCATTGTTCAATACAAAAACCTAATCAAAACATACCACTCGTCTCACTTGACAAGAATCACACTCCCGAAAGTAATCATAAAAACCTAGCCACGCATCATCTTCATTAAATCTTCAATCTTTATTCCAATAATGATCAATGATGATATGGAGGATGTTAGGAAGCTTGAAAGCACCTAAAATCTCCTTGAAATCACCTATTTTCGGCTGGGAAAAGTTGTAGATCGAATTGAGGTTGGATGTGTTTAAATAAACTTGAAGATCCACAAAATTCGGCATGTTGTTGGTGGATGGCGTATCATACGCCCCTATCACCTTTCCTACGCCACAACTTTCTGTTATAAATCCAAATACGTCCACTGATATGCCACCCATACATCACCTAGCGTATTATACGCCCATAACCAGCGCATCATATGCCGAGTATGCTTCTAATTGTGCATTTTCTTGTAACTTTTTATATTTACGACTTTAGTCCTTTTATTTTCATGTTTTGCTTCTTTTCCTCTAAAATAAGCATCCTTTAGCTCCAAACACCTATAATTCAAAACATAAACAACTTGAACTTGTTCCACCATAATCATGATGTAAAATCAAACATTTAGATCAATTAAACACCAAAATATTGACACGTGATCACATACATGCGTATGGGCATACGTACCAAGGTGCATACGTATGTGTGTATCTAGTGTACATGTGTATGTGTGTGACACCTGGAATTTTAAGATCACTTTCCGACTAGCATAAACATTAGTTTATGATCATACATACATGCATTTAATAAAAGTTTACATAAATGCGTCAGTTATTGAACAAATATTCACAAACCTCTACGTCACTGTAATTCTGGTAATTGTCGGATCATACCTTAGTCTGTCCTGAATGTTCGTTATTTATCAAAATTACTTTCAAACAAATAAAATTGGTGTGATATTATATGCTACCTAATTATATGATTAAGTGTTTATCTTGGTTGTGAAAATCAGAAATATCCGAGCATTTACGTGTTTACCTGCACTTTCTATTTTTAAAATTTAAATGTTTTAAAAATAGCTTCGCACTAATAAAATAAATATTATTTCATGTTATTAGTGTATATTTGATATTGTGTGATCATTCTATATTTTTTTTAGAAAATAACAATTGTGTAGCATTAAAACAATTATAGAAAACAACGGGTCTCCTTCTTGTAAAAAGAAATAAAACCCAACCCTAACCCCTCAACAACATTCATGGCCGCCCCCATCTCTCTTTCTTTACATTTTTGTGTAAACAACACGCACACGTCTTTTTTTCTTTCATTTCATGAATATGGAAGTGGAGTTCAATCGTTCTTACACCATAAACATGTTATCCAACATCCAATACATTATTCAAGTAAGTTTTTATGTTCTATTTCATACAATCTGATTACAATGTTGAACATGAAACTTAGTTATCTAAAAATGAATCAAAACCTGAAATTGATGATTGACATAGTGTTAGTATGCAGTACTATGATTAATGTGGAGATTGGTTTTATAAAATAATAATGTTTAGATAAGAACCGACACTTGCCAAATATGAAACTTTATTTTGGGGTTTTTGTAGAAATAGATTGAATTTGATAAAATTAGATTACATTATTGATTCTAGGATGTTAGTTGATGATAGTGGATAAAATTTGATGTTTTGAAGGAAACTTTTTGGGTAGGTTAGTTTCTAGATGGTGTTCTATGCATGTTTATTAGGATTTAAAAAATGATATATGATGTTTAGAATCTAACAATGGATCAGGAATTGTTATTATGAAAAATGTCTCCAATGCTCATACTTTGCTATTTATGGTAACTTTAGTAACATGATGTTATGTATGATAGATGTGTATTATGTATGACAATGTATATTGACTTGGGATTGTATTAGAATGACCATAGGAACATGATGGGTGATGGTAATGTAATATATGAAATTTGTGTTCTATGGTTCTATATTAGGAAACTTTGCATATGATATTGTCCTAGATTATGTTGACACACTATGGTTGCTGTAAGGTGGATTACTTATGTAATTGAGATGTTTGTCGTGTTTGCTACTTAGTTGTGAATATGGATTACACATATGTAACAAAGTAATACTTTACAAAAATAGAAACTTTCCAAATGAAAATTTTTGACATGAAGCTTTATGTGAAACAATATTTGGACTATTTGGGTATCACTATACATGTTTCACTTAATTGAGTTACCAATGGGTCGTTGGGTCAAACTACTCAACTTTGGTTGACAAAAGTCAATTTTAGTCAAAAAGTCAAAATTTTCAAACACGTTAAGATTTCATAAATAAACTAACAGTTTATATTGTTTGACAAAAATAGGTTCATATAGACTATTATGTACACACACTCACTGACCAACGTTTACACTCAGCATTCGGTTTACTTTTTTATACTTACTTTCCTTTTGAGAGAGAAACATGAAACATTATTTTAGTTGGTTTTAGTTTTATTGTAATATCACTTGTCATTGTATTGCAAACATATTTTAAAAGACCATACATTTCCGAACCATTAGTAACGAGCTAGCAAGGTTATTTTTAGTAGTACCACTAGATTTGACAAACCCCACCTACATTAGTCACGCTTATTGGACTAGAGTTTGAACGGGTGCTTAATTGATGTAATATTTTCCATTGTCTATGATAGACGTCATGAAAAGGCAAACAAATTACGAACAGTCAGCCTCGGTTTCGAAATGCTAAGTAACTTTACTGTAGGCTTGCTACTTATCGATTTGCTTTGTTTACTTTACCATACAATCACTTTCAAACATATTATCTATTATTTAAACCTATGAACTCACCATCATTGTGTTGACACATTTCAGCATGTTTTCTCAAGTAGTCGGCACGCTTAAGGCTAGGATTAAACCTCTGAGGTTCATGCATTGCAACATTTCAAAATTTTACTTTTACATTTACTACTTTCATATGCGTCGTGTTTTATGAATTTATTATTTATGATTTTGACATTACGTTTACACTTTCGCATGGATTACATTAAAAACAATATTTTACTTTGATTGATGAGAAAATGTTTTATTTTAAAGTCATATAGTGTTGTTAGATATGACCAATATTTAAGATCCTATTTTGTTATGCGCCTTGCGTTTTAAGGGTGTGATGGTTTGGTATCAGAGTCATAGACTATAGAGAACTAGGATTGCATTATCACCTAGACTATAGCATTGGTCATAACACTATCATTACACATACTCTCTTTTCTATTTACTACTTTAGTGCATACATTTCATTTCATACATGCATTACGTTACATGATGTCCATATCATCATATAGACCACCCATGTCACCAGCATCACCCTCAACTATCAGGGAGTTAAAGGATCTTGCTCTCATGCCTTCTACTTCTATACCCATTCCTTTACCACCAAAGCTATAGAGATGTCCGCTGGAGCATGTTGATGACTCCAAGAAGTACGAAGTGTCATCTAATGTTCACGTGATAGGAGATAATTGGCACTAGGAATGGTTTTCCAATCTGATTACGAACCAGATAAGGGAGGAATGTGTACCCCTTCCCCTTACCTCTAATCCACCTTCTTCTACTGTTTCATTACCACCTATTCCCCTTTGATCAGGCATTTGCCTCCTTTGTGGTGAAGATGGATCGTGAGCTTCGTAATATACATGAAGCAACTATTGTGTAAGGCCCCATTCCCAGAGACCTCACAGTTGGTCATTCACAGCAATAATTACATAAAACGTGACATATTACAAATTTAAGCAGCGGAATTAATTTAACAAAAGCCATTCATTTCACTATAAACACTGTTGTTAAGCAATACACCCTGGTTTAATTAGATTACAAAAGAATTATTCAATTGCATTACAAAACAACAATATTATCATGTAAGAATAGATGTCAGTCATGCCCCACCGAGTAGCTTCACCCACATGCCATCCTCAGCAACAACTTACCTGCCAACTGAAAATGCATAAAAGTTAGTGTTGCTGAGTGAGTTCTGGTTTTAAAAGTATTAAAATTCGTTGTGTAGTTGTTATATGAAAATACTCTTTTCATAGGACCTTTCCCTTTTACTTCCATACATGAGCATACATCGTACATACAACAAGGTGTAACTTTATTTATTCTTTCGTTCATTTCGTACTTTTATCATTATCTTTCCGAGTCTTTTGCGACAACAGGGTCGCTCACCTCATTAGCAATCTCAATGATTGCAGTTTGTCCGAGTCTTTTGCAACAACAGGGTCGCTCACCTTATTGTCAATCTCAATGATTGACCCTGTGTGCATCCTTTGGGGTAGCTAACCCGCATCACAGTTGAACTAACGACAACAAGGTCGTGCACCTCCCTAAATTTGCTTGCAAGACTTTCATTCATTCATTTACATTCCACTTTTCTTCATCATTAATTTTTCACTTTATTAATGATAATACTTTACGTTATGCTCATAAACATACCACGTAAAGTCATACAATAATAATAATATTAATAACATTAATAATAAAGTTAACATTAATAATTATGATAAGGAATCATAGAGACATTCATGATTATGCATGGAAATAAGTATTTAATAACCCTAGTCAAACATTGTTCCAAACCCTAATTGCATAGACTCCCATAAAATTCCTGAAAATAAATTCTAAGTGTTGGGCGCATGAGCCCTGTGTTGGCGCATGGGCCCTGTTTGGGCGCATGGGCCTCTCAGACGCATGAAGTCACTTAAGCGCATGGGAGGTCCAGATGCATGGTCACTATTGGGACGTATGAGCCCCAATACTTAGTCATTTAGTCATAAATCTTGGGCGCATGAACCACTGTTCAGGCGCATGACCATACTTAGAATTTTCTAAGGTACTGTTTAGGCGCATGAGGTACTATTCAGGTGCATGAAGTCTTAGGCGCATGGGAACACTTAGGCAGTTTAGTTTGTTGGATGCATGGGCCAACCTTAGGCGCATGGGCAGTCTTAATACACTAACAACATTCATAATCAGTCCCAAACCCTAATGTAGCATATTCTAGGCTTAGTTCTAACATTCTGGGCATCAAAAACATACGCATATATGATAATCATAATATCAAATGCGCCCAAACCACACCCACCCACATACACATTCAAGATATACCTACGGGTGTGAAACCCAATTTTATAAAAAACGTACACACATGCATTTCCAGCCCTAAAATTAGTTAAAACATGTAAATGAAGGATCTAAAACTCACCTTATGCAACTTTGGGTGTGTCTTCCTTTTTAAACCCTATGCAGCGAATTCACACACCTAAAAACCCACCAAAAACACACCCCCGAACACACACAAACACATAAGCATATAACCGAGACTTGAACTATTTATAACATCACAAAAACCTAGAATTCTTACCAAAAACGTCGAATTTCCTGCTTCTTCTAAAACTTCTGAGAGTTTTCTGCTCTCTCTCTCTCTCTCTCCCTCTCTCGAACAAAATGGAAGAAGTGTGTAGGCAAGAGTTGGTGGCCATGCCCACTTTTGTATCAACTTTTGACATTTCTCCCTTTTGACACTTTTAACCCCTTTACTTAGGTTATCTTACATTTCCTTTCTTTTCCTTTACTTTTATTCCTTCTTCTTTTTTTAAAAAAAATGACCGGGTGTTACAAGTCCACCCCTCTTATAAAGGTATCGTCCCCGAAACCTGTTATTCCTCGAACAGATATGGGTAATGCTGTCTCATCTTCTCTTTAGTCTCCCACGTAAACTCGGATCTATTTCTGTGCTTCCACTGTACACGCACAGGAGGGACAACTTTATTCCTTAACCTCTTCTCCTTACAATCAATGATCGCCACTGGCTGCTCCACGTAATTGAGCCGTTCATCCACTTCGATGTCCCCCAGTGGTACCACCGTATCCTCGTCTGCTAAACACTTCAGCAGATGAGATACATGGAATGTCGGGTGAATTCCACTTAACTCATCTGGTAGTTCCAACCTATAGGCCACCTCTCCTACTTGAGTAATAATTCGGAAAGGTCCTATATACCTTGGGCTCAACTTGCCCCGCTTTCTAAACCGAATGATACCATTACAAGGTGAGACTTTTAACATCACCCTATCACCCACCTGGAACTCAATTGGTCTACGCCGTTTATCTGCATACGACTTTTGCCTATCTTTGGCTGCCCTTTTGAAGGCTTTGATCTTTTCGAGCTTTTTAGTCATGGCTTCAATCACCTCAATACTTCCAAACTCTTTCTGACCAATGTCACCCCATCAAATGGGTGTCCTACATCTTCTATCATATAGCATCTCGTATGGTGGCATGCCAATGCTGGCATGATAACTGTTGTTGTACGAGAATTCTGCTAACGGCAGATGGTCATCCCAACTTCCTCCAAAATCGATCACGCATGCTCGAAGCATGTCCTCGAGTGTCTGGATCGTCCTCTCAGACTGACCGTCCATCTGAGGATGATAAGTTGTGCTGAAGTGTAGCCTCATTCCCATCGCATCATGGAATTTCTTCCAAAATTTAGATGTAAACCAAGTGTCACGATCAGATACTATAGACACTGGCACACCATCACAGGCTACAATCTCCTTGATAAATAGATCCGCCAATCTCTCGGATCAGTACGTTTCGTGAATCGATAGGAAGTGAGCACTCTTTATCAGTAGGTCAACTATCACCCATATAGCATCATACCCTTTCGGGGTACGTGGTAATTTCGTAATGAAGTTCATGGTCATATGCTCCTACTTCCACTCGTGTATATCCAATGGTTGGATTTTCCTGTATGGCTTCTGGTGTTCTACCTTCACTTGTAAACAAGTAAGGCATTTACTCACATACTCTGCTACGTCACGTTTCATGCCCGGCCACAAATAATACTTCTTCATATCGTGATACATCTTGGTAGCACCGGGATGAATAGAGTATCGAGTCTTATGAGCCTCGTCCATGATCTTCCCACATATATCCTCATAACAAGGAATCCACTTTCGTCCGAATCAAGTTCTAACACCACGAGTGTTCTCACCCAACTCTGTGGCTAGGCCTCTCATCCTTTCAGAGTTAAGGCGATCTTCTCTCATAGCCTCGTCTTGAAACTCCTTGACCTGCATCATCATGTCAGAGGTCACAATCAGCTGATAAGCCTTCACCCGATTCGGCTCAGGTTTCTCCTTCCGGCTAAGGGCATCTACCACCACGTTGGCCTTGCCCGGATGGTAATGGATCTCGTAATCGTAATCCTTTATGAGCTCCAACCATCGCCTATGCCTCATATTCAAGTCTTTTTGCTCGAAGAAGTACTTCAAGCTTTTGTGCTTAGTGAATATAGTGCACTTCATCCCGTATAGGTAGTGCCGCCAAATCTTCAAGGCGAAGACGACAGCTGCCAGCTCCAAGTCATAAGTAGGATAATTAACCTTATAAACTTTCAACTGTCGGGATGCGTAGGCCATAACTTTTCCTCTCTGCATTAACACACACCCCAACCCCGAGTAGGAAGCATCAGAATAAACCACCAGATCTTCACTTCCATCAGGTAATGACAATACAGGAGCTTGAGTCAACCTCGCCTTCAACTCTTCAAATGCCTGCTCCTGAGCTTGACCCCACACAAACTTTACATCTTTCCGGGTCAACTTGGTTAGTGGAGAAGCGATCTTAGAGAAGTCTTGAATAAACCTTCGGTAGTAGCCCGCCAAACCCAAGAAACTACGGATCTCGGATGGCATTTTTAGGGACTTCTATTGCATCACCGCTTCCACCTTTGCCGGATCCACTATAATCCCCTCCGAATTCACCACGTGACCCAAGAATTGAACCTCGCGCAACCAGAATGCGCATTTGGAGAATTTGGCATACAGCTTCTCCTTTCTCAACGTCTTTAACACCTCTCGAATGTGATCGGCATGCTCTTCTTCGCTCCTTGAGTAAATCAGGATATCGTCGATAAACATAATCACTGATTTATCCAACATCAGCCGACACACTCGATTCATCAAATCCATAAAAGCAGCTGGCGCGTTAGTTAGACGAAAAGACATCACAAGGAACTCGTAGTGTCCACAACACGTATGAAAAGTTGTTTTAGGAATGTCTTGCTCCTTTACCTTTAGCTGATGGTAGCCAGATCGAAGATCTATTCTCGAGAACCAACTGGCACCCGGAGCTCATCGAACAAGTCGTCAATCCTTGGCAGTGGATACCGATTCTTTACCATTAGCTTGTTCAATTCACGGTAGTCAATACACATTCTCATACCACTCCTTCTTCTTTACGAACAAGACCGGAGCACCCCATGGAGAGATACTCGGTCGAATGAAACCCTTATCCAGCAATTCTTGCAGTTACTCCATCAATTCCTTCGTCTCTGAGGGAGCCAAACGATACGGTGCCTTAGCTCAGGCTGAGCACCGGGTATCAAGTCAATTTGAAATTCGATTTCACGATCCGGTGGCACACCTGATAAGTCCTCTGGAAACACATCAGAGAAGTCACACACCACCGGTACATCAGACAATCGTGGTGTTGACGTGTCTACATCTTTCACGTAGGCCAAATAAGCACTACATCCACGTCTCATGCACTTCCCCACCACCGCTATTGAAATTACCTTTGGGATGGTTGTGACTCGATCCCCGTAAATTATCACCGAACTTCCGTCAGGCGCTGTCAGTCTGATCAGCTTCTTGCGACACACAATGTTCGCCTCATAATTCTCCAACCAATCCATCCCTATAACTACATCAAAACTGCCTAAGGTCATCACGAATAGTTTAACAGGGAACTTATGACCTTCTAACTCTACGTCACAGCCTTCTATCATCTTAGAAATCCTGGTAGACTTTCCTATGGCAGTTTCTACATCGAAGGGCTCACTAATATTCCTACTCCTAATGCACAACTTAGCACAAAAGGCAGCAGAATAAAACTCCTACAAGTACCAGAATCAAATAACACAGAGGTAAGAGTTTGATTCACAAGAAACATACCTGATACGACATCAGGGTCCGCCCTAGCCTCCTCTTGGGTCATTGTGAAAGCTCTGGCACTTGCTTTCGGCCCTTCAGTTCTGGCTGTCTTCTTCACCTCGGGACTCTCCGCCCTCGGCCTCCTGCAGTCTCTGCTCATATGGCCCTCCTCGCCGCAGGTATAACACCTCAGCGCCTTACAGCCTCTAGAGATGTGGCCCGGCTTCCCACACTTGAAACACACGTTGAGCCCCAACCTGCACTCACCCGTATGCTCCTTCCTGCACTTACCACACCTCTTGGGTCCTGAGTTTGATGACCCACCCTACGGTCATCTATTCTCATCTTCTTGGTGTTCGGGATGAAACCACCACACCCGAACCGCTTTCCGTTTTAGTTTCGGTCACCACTACCACCTTTCTTCACCTCCACCACCGTCACCTCCCTCTCATCATAGAGCCTCCTGGCCAAATCCACTGCCGACCTAAAAGTGCTTGGTCAGGCAGCAATCAAGTGCCTACGAATGTCGGCTGGCAATCCCTAGATGTATCGATTGATCTTTCGGGACACCGGCGTTACCTGATCCGGTACCAGTCTCACCATTTCATTAAATTTGATGGTGTACTGCTGGTGGGTCATGGTTCCCGCCTTGAGTTGCAGGAACTCCCCCTTGATCTTATTGAGTTCCCTGTGAGGACAGAATTCCTCGATCACCAATTGCTTTAGCTCTTTCCATCGCATCTTTCCGATGGCTCTGGCACCCTCGGCTTGGACAATGTTGTCCCACCAACACAACGCTGAGTCAACAAAGGAGTGAGTCACGAACTTCACCTTCTGGTCTTTGTGACACTCATTGATTTCCAACACCGTCTCCATCTCCCTTACCTAACGGTGAGCGGCAACAGCATTGCCATTGCCATTGAAGGTTGGGGGCTTGCACCTTTGGAATGCCCCGTAACTGCAACCCTTGGTAGTCACCCCCCACTACATCATCCTCTTCTTCGTCAGACAGTACAGTCTCAGGCTCTAGTCATTCCTCCTCCCCTCTGCTCCCCTTGCCCGTTGATCCCTTCCTATTCTCCTTCTCCTTTCTCTCCTCGCTTCTCACAGCCCTGATGACTTCAGTCACCACAGACGGTAAAACTGTCTGCATGACCTGATGCACTTCATCAGCAATTGCCTCCCTAGCTGAGGCGTTCAGGCTAGCATTCTCATTTTCCTCGCTTCGGCCATGAACCTAAGGGTTCTCATGAGTCGTCTTTGGAGCCTTAGCACTACTTCTAGTCACACGTGGCCGACCTCTGCCTCTAGCAGCCTTGGCAGATTTTTGTCCAGCCATTTCCTAGATGCTATAAGATTCAAACACTAACACGGTCATTCGAGGCAATGGCTCAGTTTATGTCAACTATAGTAAGTCCCTAATTACAGTGGCCTGTTGTGATTAGCCACTTAATTTGCTCTTCACACCCCAAGCATTCCCTATCCTAACTGCATTAGTATCTAAATCTACTAGAAACACAAAAGTCAAATAGCACACGCACATAATACTGATTAACTTTAAGAAAATGAATACCTAATGGCACGTAGCTACTCGGGCTGGCATCTCCCTTTTTTTTGTCCCAGTGTCAGTTTAAGTTTAGGTTTCTTTTGAAAATATTTACCCATTTCACTTAAACTTTGACTCTGATACCAACTTGTAAGGACCCATTCCCGGAGACCTCACAGTTGGTCATTCACAGCAATAATTACATAAAACATCACGTATTACAAATTTAAGCAGCAGAATTAATTTAACAAAAGCCATTCATTTCATTATAAACACTGTTGTTAAGCAGTACACCCTAGTTTAAACAGGTTACAAAAGAATTATTCAATTGCATTACAAAACAACAGTATTATCAAGTAAGAATGGATGTCAGTCATGCCCCACCGAGTAGCTTCACCCGCCTGCCATCCTCAGCAACAACTTACCTGCCAACTGAAAATGCATAAAAGTCAGCGTTGCTGAGTGAGTTCTCATTTTAAAAGTATTAAAATTCCTTGTGTAGTTGTTATATGAAAATACTCTTTTCATAGGACCTTTCCCTTTTACTTCCATAAATGAGCATACATCGTACATACAACAAGGTGTAACTTTATTTATTCTTTCGTTCATTTTGTACTTTTATAATTATCTTTCCGAGTCTTTTGTGACAACAGGGTCGCTCACCTCATTAGCAATCTCAATGATTGCACTTTGTCCGAGTCTTTTGCGACAACAGGGTCGCTCACCTCATTGTCAATCTCAATGATTGACCCTGTGTGCATCCTTCGGGGTAGCTAACCCGCATCACAGTTGAGCTAACGATAACAAGGCCGTGCATCTCCATGAATTTTCTTGCAAGACTTTCATTCATTCATTTACGTTCCACTTTTCTTCATCATTAATCTTTCACTTTATTAACGATAATACTTTACGTTATGATCATAAACATACCACGTAAAGTCAAACAATAATAATAATATTAATAACATTAATAATAAAGTTAACATTAATGATAATGATAATAAGGAATCATAGAGATAATCATGATTATGCATGGAAATAAGCATTTAATAACCCTAGTCAAACGTTGTTCCTAACCCTAATTGCACAGACTCCCATAAAGTTCCTGAAAAATAAATTCTAAGTGTTGGGCACATGAGCCCTGTGTGGGCGCATGGGCCCTGTTTGGGCGTATGGGCCCTGTTCGGGCGCATGGGCCTCTTAGACGCATGAAGTCACTTAGGCGCATGGGAGGTCCATGCGCATGGTCACTATTGGGACGCATGAGCCCCAATACTTAGTCATTTAGTCATAAATCCTGGATGCATGAACCACTATTAGCATGACCATACTTAGAATTTTCTAAGGTACTGTTTAGGCGCATGAGGTACTATTCAGGCGCATGAAGTCTTAGGCGCATGGGAACACTTAGGCAGTTTAGTTTGTTGGACGCATGGGCCAACCTTAGGCGCATGGGTAGTCTTAACACACTAACAACATTCATAATCAGTCCCAAACCCTAATGTAGCATATTCTAGGCTTAGTTCTAACATTCTGTGTATCAAAAACATACGCATATATCATAATCATAACAACAAATACGCCCAAACCACACCCACCCACATACACATTCAAAATATACTTACGGGTGTGAAACCCAATTTTATAAAAAACATACACACATGCATTTCCAGCCCCAAAATTAGTTAAAACATGTAAATGGGGGATCTAGAACTCACCTTGTGCAACTTTAGGTGTGTCTACCTTTTTAAACCCGTATGCAGCGAATTCACACACCTAAAAACCCACCAAAAACACACCCCCGAACACACACAAACACATAAGCACATAACCGAGACTAGAACTATTTATAACATCACAAAAACCTAGAATTCTTACCAGAAACGTCGAATTTTCCTGCTTCTTCTAAAACTTCCGAGATTTTGCTACTCTCTCTCTCTCTCTAGAACAAAATGGAAGAAGTGTGTAGGCAAGAGTGGGCGGCCATACCCACTTTTGTACCAACTTTTTAAAATTTTGCCCTTTTGACACTTTTAACCCCTTTACTTAGGTTATCTTACATCTCCTTTCTTTTCCTTTACTTTTATTCCTTCTTCTTTTCTTAAAAAAAAGACCGGGTGTTACATATTGGGATCATCGGGAGGTTGGAATATGAAAGTGTTATTTATTGACACATGGTGACATTCAAGGAAGGCCTAGCAGAGACTAACAAGGTGCACAACACTCTCGTTGATGCATTCGAGGAATACATAACCAAGCATTACCCACTTATCGTCATAGTTGAGGGAGCACCAAAATTGTAGTAGAGACTAGTATTATTAGGGTTAAGAGTAGTTGACCTAGAAGTCCAGGCTACTGCTGCTTTCGCACTTAGGAAAGATAGAGGAAGATCCAAAGGAGGATCCAGTAGAAGACCCAAAAGAAAATTAAGATGATTATGGATTTGTCATCTTTACAGCTAGTACTGCTAGCTGATTAATTATTTTATTTAATCCTATCTTCTTAAACTAGATAGGTAGGGTTGTTCTCGTGCAACTAAAAATTTCGAATTTTGATGTTTTGATTTGTATATATTGTTCTTATTATAATTGATCTTATCAAGGATTATTATTTGAATATTCACTTTTATGGTTATGTGAAATGCATGATTATTAATAGTGTACATTATGATGATTATATGTTAAACATTTTCTCGTGTTTGTGTATTGTGAATATGATGAATCACGTCTGGAAGGAGAATTGGACGTCAGGGTGGACGAGGCATCGTTAACATGACCTAGGCGGAACTAGAAGCTTTTATTAATGAGTGTATTGCTGAGGCAGTTGCGGCATACGAGCAAGCCCGCAATCAGAATCGGAATAATTAGAACCAGAATAGCCAGAACCAAATTGAAAGAGGTAACCTTATGTTAATCGTATCTGTTGATCCATTCCTATTCCAATTCTAAATTCTTAAAATCATTATGTTCCTTCGATCCAGGTCAAGCGGTTTGTACATTCAAAATGTTCATGGACTACATCCCCTATTCTTTCAGTGGTTCTAAGGGTGTGATTACCTTGTTGAGGTGGATGGAGAAGAGTGAGTCAACTTTTAGCGTCTAACATGCTGAAAGAACTAACATTGACTTGGTGGAACTCACAAGTCTAGACATTAAGACTTGCAGGTGCAAATAATATGCCATGGGATGATTTCAAAATCCTAATAAATGATGAACACTACCATGAGAATGAAATCTAAATGCTAAAAGGGGAATTCTGGAATCTCAAGATAGTTTGGTCAGATATTAAGGAGTATATGACTCGTTCCCATGAGTTGGTTGCCTTATGTCCTCAGATAGTGACCCCAGCGTACCAGCACGTCAAGAAGTATATCGACGGGATAGTTTCTCATATTCAAGAAAGTGTCATAGCCGCTGGTGCCATGACCATTTGACAAGCTATTTCGTTGGTTCATAAGCTCACCGACGAGGCAGTGACGTTGGGCACTATGTCGCGGCGGTACAACTGGTTCATCTGATAACAAAAAGAAATGGCTTGGCGTGCCTAGCAAGTCCTCAAACTCAAACACCTCTTAGCAACAACAAGTCAAGAAGTTTAATTCAACCAAAAACTTCACTCATACTAATCAGAACAATGGGCTAGAGTTCGGGTACTTATGATGGCAAGTACCTAAAGTGAGGCAAATGAAATTTTCATTATTATGATCAGTGTGACTAATTCTATTATTACAGGTATGGCAAGACGAGTCTTATAGTAAAAGATTGTAAAGGGGATATAAGACCAAGCATAATAACTTCAGCAGCAACGACTGCCGAAGCACCAACGGGTTGCTTCAAATGTGGCAAGGATGGGCATTTCATGATGGATTATCCACAACTAAAAAATATAAATAAGGGCAATAATAGGGATTACGACAATGGCAATGATGCCAAATAAAGAGCCTTTGTCATTGGGTCAGGTGAGGCAAGGAACAATCAGAATGTAGTTACTAGTAAGTTTTCTCTAAATGGTTGTTTTGCTTCTATATTGTTTCATACCGGTGCTAATTGGAGATTTATTTCTACGGAATTTACCAAACTATTAGATATAACCTTAACTGAAATGGAACCTAGTTACACCGTAGAATTGGTCGATGGTAAGCTAATTCAGGTGACTCACATACTTAAGGGATGTATGTTGTGATTATATGGACACAAGATAGATGTAGACCTTATTCTTATTATACTCGGCAGTTTTGATGTGGTTGTCAGCATGGATAGGGTGTTTAAGAACTAAGCGAAATTGTATGTCACGAAATGATCAGCCGTGTGCCACTTATAGTGGTACAGTCTTACCTTTTCAGGGTGAGAAGAGTTATGTAATCTCAGGCATCATTTCTTATATGAAGATCCAGAAGTGATACGCAAGGGTCATACCACTATCTTGGCTATGACCAAAGAGAAATCAACTGAGGAAAAGAACATCGAAGACATTGTTGTCATTCATCATTTTCCAAGGTATTCCCAAAGACTTCCCTTTTCTTCCACCTCATCACTATGTTGAGTTTCAGATTGATTTGAGACCTAAAGTAGCACCTATCTCCAGAGCTCGATTAGCTCTAAATGAACTACAAGAAGTGTCTACGCAACTACAAGAGCTTTGGATAAAGTGGTGATTTTTATGATGGATCGAGTATGCTAATTGATTTCAATGATGAATTGCGGTGGAAATACAATAAACAAAGATCAAACACATGATAATACTCATAATGCTTTGTATATTGATATGCTTTTTATCAAAATACAAGGATTGGTTGTAGGGTTCAGGGTTATAAAAATGAATCTATTTTCTATTTTTAGGCCTAACATATGGCCAGTGAAATTGACTAATATACCCTGACTAATTCTAATACATTACATAAGTTAAAAAGTATAAAAATAGAATAAGCATTTTTGTATGTTTTCACCTATCCATGTGAAAACACTTGGCCACATATCTTCTTTCTTTAGCTGCATTTCTTTTTCTTCTATAGCATTTGTTTGTTGTCTATCTGCATTAGTATATACGGATGACAAATTCCTTAGTTGTATTTATTGTTCATCCGCATACGATAAATGCGAATAACCAAGTCTTAGTCATTATTCACATGTGCATTACTTTTCCACAGCCACATAAGTCTTCAATACTTATGAAAAATTCATCCAAGCGGAACAAGTATCCAACTACCTCTTGAATTGACATACTTGATCCTTTCAGGGTCTAACATAATAGGGAGCCCTGATCCTCTTTGTCAAGAAGAAGGATGGGACTTTCCGTATGTGTATCAACTACCGTGAGCTGAGTAAAGTTACAATTAAGAACCATATTTGCTTCCACATATCGAAGATTTTCACGATCAGCTTCAAGGGTTGAATATTTAGTCCAAGATAGACTAAGGTTGGGATATCATCAACTAAGAGTCCAGGAGGATGACATATCAAAGAATGCATTCAGAACTCGGTATGATAACTACGAGTTTCTTGTGATGCTATTTGGGTTGACCTATGCACTAATGGTTTTCATGGACCTTAGAACCAAGTGTGCAAACCCTATCTGATTAAGTTTGTCATCGTGTTCATAGAAGACATTCCTATTTATTCAAAAAACAAGGAGGAACATGAGGAATATCTGGGATTAATACTAGAATTACTGAAGCAAGGGCAATTATATGCCAAGTTTTCAAAGTGTGACTTCTATATTCCTAAAGCCTAATTCCTGCGACATGTAGTCAATGAGAAGGGAATACATATCAATCTAGTCAAAGTAAAAACTATCAAAAGCTGAGCAGCACGTAAGACTCCGACTGAAGTGCAATAGTTTCTAGGATTGGTTGGATATTATAGGAGATTTAGTGAAGGGTTCTCAAAAATCGATTAATCTTTGACAGCATTATCGCATAAGGCACAACAACCAACTGAGGTGATAACCAAGAATCTACCTTCTAGATATTACAGCAGAAATGATGTACAGCTCCGATTCAATCTCTACTATAAGAAACAAATGATTTTATAGTATATTATGATACCTCTATCCAAGGTCTCGGTTGTGTTCTAATGCAACGTGAGAAGGTTATCGTGTATGCTACCCGTATGTGTGTGTGAATATGTATGTGGGTGGGTGTAAATTTGGGATATATATGTGTGTATGTACATGTTATGATGCGTAGAATGCTAATACTAAGCTTAGATCATGATTTAAGATGAATTGGGACTGATTTATGTTGTTTAAGTGAAAGTTAGTTGCCCATGCGCCTCAAAATTTGATCGATGTCGAAGTACCAATCAAATAAAATATAAAATGTGTGTTCCTATCCACCTTAAACTAGTTAGGGTAAGTAGGGTTGTCAATCCTCGTAGAATTAGCGGTCGGTGTATTGTAATTGAATTTGTACGATAATAATTAAATTGAGAAATTACTAAACTATTGCCTCTTGGCTGTGAAAAGTGAGATTTGAAATAATTAACAAATTAACTAAGAAAATACGTGCAAGTAATTAAAATGGATTAGAAGTCATTATGAAAAAGGGTAATCCACCCCGGGATTCAGGTTCCATTTTCAGTAATTGTTTAATTCAACTGAGTGAAAAATCCTTAATAGGGATCCTATACGTGTAATGATTAAGTGATAATGATAACCAAGAGTTAATGGGTCTTAGTACACAATACCAATTGGATTAACAATCAAAACCTTGCAATCATAGAACTTGCGTAAAATTATATGACATTCAAATCAAGATTCAATAAAACAATTATTTAAACAATCATGACACAAGTTAAACTAAATAAAGAAGTTAACGGGTTCTGAAGTTTAATCCTAACACGAACTGAACACGAACAAAAACCAAATAACATGAAACATATTACCCGAGGTAGATCATGCAGAGTTTAGCCTTGCATCTTCATGAATTCAACAATGAAATCGAATTGGAACATGAATTGATGGATTGGAATGAGTTAGAGAAGTGGAGAAAGCCTCAAGAATCACCAAAGTTCGTCCCTTTTAGCTCCTAATGCGAATTAGGGTTTTGAAAATTAATTCTCCTCTTTAAATATGGTCAAAATCCGAAGATTTTGGTCAAACCCGGCCATACAACGTAAGCTACGTCCAAAAGGACGTAAGCTACATCCTTTCCTCAATCGTACGCCCTAGCCTACTGTCTTACGTCCTCAATTCAGCGGATTTAGCAAATGGACGTAAGCTACGTCCAAATGGAAGTAAGCTACGTCCAAATGGACGTAAGCTACGCCATCTTCTCAACATGCTTCGTTCTTTCTTTCGTTCTTGTCTCGAGCTCCAGATCTTGTCCATCTTCCTTCTAATGCTCAATATCCTTCCTTTTAGCTTCCTGTACCTGTGTTTTATAAACAGAACAAAGTGACTGCGTCCACTAATAATACTATGATAATAATGCATAATTGAACACTTAAAACATATATAACATGTGAACGCATCACATCCCCACACTTATCATTTGCTTGCCCTCAAGCAACTCACTGATACAATTAATGTCACACCCCAACCTTGATGGCAGAAACGTCGAGATGTGAGAGTTAAGATCGTTCACAGCCACATAACGCTATTATTAAATCCAAATATATTATTCATAAGTTTCAAAGGTAACATTACAAACATAAGTCTCAAAGAAAGTAAATAACATAACATAAGATGTAACAAGCCAATTCATTTCTTTTATTTAACTAGGTCTATTCCTAGATGTGAAAGCACTTCAAGATGTCAATCAAACTTGAGCATTTCCTGAAACATGTTAAAAATAAAAGGTCAACAATAATGTTAGTGAGATTTCCATAGTTTTCAATACATAAGTATTGAAATGGTTTTTGATGGTGTATCATCGGCAATGGGTTTTGATGGTGATGGGGTTGGTTTTGTGGGTTGTGGTTGGGTAGGTGTTGGTGTGGGAGATTGGGCAGGCTTTGCTAGTAATCTAGAAACGAGGGAAGGTTTAGTCTGTTTGACTAGCAAAGTCCTGTCCCCAGCACCGGCTTCTGACAGGGCTTCTGCGACCAGTCCCTTGGTAAATTCACCAGCCGAATAGATCTTGGTGGCTATAGACAAGATTATGTCCCTGGTCCAAGCTCTCACATCTTGGACTGGTCTCCCAAGGTACTTCGAAATAAACCTAGTCATAGCATCGAGTCTCTTTCTCTCCTCTTGGCTATGACTGGTCCATCGGTATTCTATCTCCTTTATCTCTAACTTCCTAATTTCCTGATCTAGCATGGCAGTGTCCTTGTCAAAGCCTTGCCTGAACAGCTGATCAATGATAGAGTCCATTGATCGGCTGTGCTCAGCATCAGCCTCCTTGACAAGGACTGCTAGATCAGTCTCCTTTATCACCTTCTCTCCCTCCTTCTCTCCTTTCTTCTTTTTGTAAGTGACACTGAAATCTTTTTGGAATTCAGTCACTTTGATCTGTTTAGCTCTCTCCTCCCTCTCCTTCTCCTTCCCCTTCACCCTCTCAGTCTCCTCACCTACATCCCTCTCTTTTACCACCTCTTCCACCACTTCTTGCTCCTCCTCTACCCTCTTCCTCTTTGCTTTCACTGATGTCTCCCCCTTTTTGGGTGCATTGGTTAGGGTTTGACTATCAGAAAGCGCTTTAGCTACAGCAACCTCTACCAAGGGTTGTATTTGTGAGGAAAGCCTCTCATCAAGGGTTTTCATCACAATGTCTGTGATTATTGGTGTGATGAGAGGCAGGGAATTTTGGAGGATAGCAACTAATTGCTCGGGAGGGTTCTGGTCCTGAGAACTAGTGCCAGAAGCAGTGGCTGGTGGCTGAGTTTGTGGGAGTGGTTGAGTGTATGTGAGACCTTCAGGTGAAGGTGCCATCTGTGGGTTAATGGTGGCAGATGGACTTTGATCCTGAGACATTTTGGCAAGCAGCCCTTTGAGTCTGCTTACCTCATCCTCCAGGATTGTGTTTTGAGCGACTACATCATAGAAGAAGCTCAGGTCATCATCAGTTTGCACTGAATCACCTGACCACCTGACTGGGTCAGGATGTACATGCACTAAGTGTGGCTCAGTAGTTGCATGTGCCCCTTTTTCTTGGTTCTGAGGACTTCCAGCCTCTGGATTGGATCCATCATCGGTAGTTGCCTCTGGTGAGGTCTTATTGATGGTACTAGCTTCTTCCTGCTCATATGTTGATGCAGGGGAAGTGGCAGCCTCACCAGATTATCTTATCTTCGTGGCCACACTTGGAGATATGAAATGTGATTCTCTGTGTTGTGGGCTCCCATCAACACTTGGTTCCACTCTCTCCATGGTTGGAGATATCCCAGTTGTAATTGGTGCCTGGGGAGAGGGTGGAGTGTTTAGATGGGTCAACACTTTTGCAATTATAAGAGTAGGACTTTGAGGGGCGGTTGTAGTGGGGGATGGGCTTAAAGCAGTGTGCACATAGGGAGGAGTGTGCATTTCAACGGCAACCTCCTCAATTGAGAAAGGTTCCAGATGTGTGGCAACCCCTGAAATGGTTGCATCAGGCTCCTGTAAAGAGGAAACCTGTGCGGTTGTGGTAGGTGGAGTCGTGGTGACTGCTGGGAGAATCTGGCCAGCAGTCACTTCCTGCATTTGTGTTGCAGGGGCATCCTCAGGGGACTCATCTCCCTGAGTAGCCTTTTTGGGTTTTTTTTGGGTTTGGGTTTGGTGGGGACTTTGGATTGTGAGGTGGAGGCTGTGGGTTCCAGCTGCGTCGGTTTTCGCAGCTTGGCAGCCTTTTTAAGGGTTTGGTCGGTGTTATGCCTGGAGTATACCTCAGCTAAAACAGCCATGGCAGGGACCCCAGTGCCAACAAGTCCCTCAGCATTAAGCTGGCTCTCTATCATGGCCATAATGAACTGTGGATATAAAATACAACGGTTGGCAAATGGTTTTGTGGCCATGTCCTTGAGTTCTGAAAAAATTATTTCAGTTAAGTTTAAAGGTTGTTTATCAAGGATAGAATACAATACCTGCTGCCACCTTGAGGACATCTGGTCCCATGAGGATGTCTTTGGTGCTAGGCAAACATTTACCATGTGGAATATGAGTCGTTCTGCATCATGGAAATGTTTCTTCAGTAGGGTTGAGGCCGATAGGTCACCCTGATAATCATAGTGAGCAAACGAAAGGTCAAGGGTGCCTTTGGGGTAGTCGGTTGGGTAGGTGGCATCATCCAGCTTTAGGGTTTGTTGGATTATAGCTGGAGTAATGACCACCGGGTGGTTGTTCACGGACGACCGGAGAGAGACCTCGCCGTCGTTCTCTCCATTTTGGATGGTGATATTCATCCAGAACTGTGATAATGAATCCGCGTAGATGATGGGATTTAGTAGGAAGGCCGTTTAGTAGGGTGAGTCGACCATCAAATCTATGGCATTGTGAAACTTGGTCCAGAAAGGCGATTTGGTTAGATATGCGACACAGTTGTGTCGAGGCTTGATTTGCATGGTCGCCATTAATGATGTAAGGGAAGTTTCAGAGGTTTTTGAAATTTAGATCAAGTGAGAATGGAAAGCTCTGAAGGTTGGGTATTTATAGGGTATGGCAAAGGCTGAAAGAAAACTACTAATGACGTGGTTTGAACCTTCAGTGGTTGTAACATCTGAGGACTTGGTGTTAGTCTTCAGTAGTTGAAACTACTGAGACCTTGGTTTTGTCCTTCAGATGTTGTAAATGGCTGAAGACTTGTTGTTAGTCATCAGTAGTTATAAACTACTGAAGACATGGTTTTCATCTTCAGACGTTGTAACTGAAGACTTGGTGTTAGCCTTCAGTAGTTGTAAACTACTGACATCAGTAGTTATGAACTACTGAAGACATGGTTTTGCTTCAGTTGTTGTAAACAACTGAGGACTTGGTGTTAATCATCAGTAGTTGTGAAACTACTGAAGACATGGTTTTGTCCTTCAGTTGTTTGGGTATGAAACAGCAGATGTAGGTATCAGCTAAAGACTAAAGTTACTCATCAGCTATTTCCGTTAATTCAGTTGTTTCATTCTGACCTCCACATTTACTTATCAACTCTTTGGCTGACTTTCAGATGTTTCATTGGCCCTTCAGCTCTTGTAAATATTTTATTCCTCAGCTCTTGTGATCAGATGTTCATAAGTGCTGATAAATTATTCTTCAGAGCTGGTGAACAAATTTTGTCTTTCAGTACTTGTGTAAGATTACACATCAGTACTTGTGAACAAAATTTGTTCTTCAGTAGTTATTTGTTTGAAAATTGTTCATCAGTAGTTATAACCACATCAGTAGTTGTAACCACATCAGTTGTTTTCAACAAATAGTGTACTTCAGTACTTTGAAGCATGCTAGTCTTCAGTAGTTGTGAAAATGCTGAAGACTAAATTACTCATCAGTACTTATATTTGACCGTTGCATACTAATGCTCATCAGTACTTGTGAACTGAGAACATCAGTATTAGTCAAATTATTCTAGCTGCAGCATACCAAGCCTTAGTACCAAATTTTGAAATTTGGCACTATCTAAAGGCTTAGTAAAGATGTCTGCAAGCTCATCAGCACTATGCACAAATTTAGGATCAATCAGACCTTTTTCATAGCAATCCCTAATAAAATGATGTCTGATCTCTATATGTTTGGTCCTAGAGTGCTGGACTGGATTTTTAACAATGCAAAGAGCTGAAGCACTATCCATTAATAATGGAGTCTTAGTCTCTATAATGCCATAATCCAAAAGTTGGTTCTGAAGCAAGAGTACCTGAGAAGTACAACTTGCAGTAGCAATGTACTCAGCTTCAGCAGTGGATGTAGCAATTGATGTTTGTTTCTTACTCCGCCAAGAAACTAAACAATTGCCTAGGAATTGGCAACCACCAGAAGTGGATTTTCTGGTGACTTTGCATCTTGCATAGTTACTATCAGAGAAAGCAACTAATTTGCAAGAATGCCCAGTTGAATACCAAAGACCTAGTGATTGGGTACCTTGCAGATATCTAAAGATCCTTTTGACCGCAATCAAATGGGATTCTTTAGGTGCAGCCTGAAATCTAGCACAGGCACATGTTGCAAACATGATATCTGGTCTAGAAGCTGTAAGGTACATCAAGGACCCAATCATACATCTGTAAAGGGTTTCATCAACCTCTTTACCTTTCTGATCTACATCCAGTTGTGTGATGCTGCTCATGGGAGTAGAACAGGGTTTACAGTTTTGTAAATTAAACTTATGCAACAACTCTTTGGTGTATTTGGACTGAAGAATAAAGATTCCATCAGCCCTTTGTTTGATTTGCAAACCTAGAAAGAACTGTAATTCTCCCATAGCACTCATTTCAAACTTTTGCTTCATGAGCTTTGTGAATTCATCACACAACTGTGGATCAGAGGATGCAAAGATGATGTCATCAATATATATTTGAACAACGAGCTTATGCTGTCCTACATTCTTTATGAATAAGGTTTTATCAATGGTGCCTCTAGTGAACTTATTCTCCAGAAGAAAAGTTGATAGTGTCTCATACCAGGCTCTAGGAGCTTGTTTTAGCCCATAAAGAGCCTTATCAAGCTTATACACCCAATCAGGATGTTTATTGTCCTCAAAGCCTGGTGGTTGACACACATAAACTTCCTCCTTTATTTTACCATATAAGAAGGTACTTTTGACATCCATTTGATAAACCTTAAGACTATGAAAGGCAGCATAAGCTAAGAACAATCTAATTGCCTCCAGTCTGGCTAAAGGGGCAAAGGTTTCATCATAATCGATGCCTTCCTCTTGTGCAAACCCCTGGACAACCAGCCTGGCCTTGTTCTTAACTATTTGGCCCTTTTCATCTGTTTTGTTCCTGAATACCCATTTAGTGTCTATTGCACACTTCCCTTTGGGTAAAGGAACAAGCTCCCACACTTGCTGTTTCTTGAACTGAAGAAGCTCAAGCTGCATTGCTTCAACCCATCCATTGTCTCTGAGTGCAACATGGTAGTTCTTTGGCTCTTGCTGACTGATGAAGAGAGCATAGAAGCAGAAGTTGGACAATTGACTCCTGGTTGAAACTCCAGCATTGATATCACCCATGATCTGAGACATTGGGTGATTCTTCAGCTCTCGATAGACTATAAGATCAGTGCAAGTGTTTGGAGGACCTTCAGCAGCAACAGGTGGTGATGAAGATTCTTGAAACCATGTAGGAGATGGCAGCTCAAATGAAGTAGAGCATGTGGAAATCTCATCAACATTTGTTGTGGATGGAGCTGCTGAAGCCATAGGAGCATCAGGTTTAGTTGACTCAAGCAGGTTGTCACTAAACCTGAAAAGGTGAGTACTGGCATCTTCATCATTAGTACCACCAGGTGGAGAACTGTTAACAACTGGAGGTTGATAAGGAACATATTGCAGTATGTTCAGATCAAATAACTCCACAGGGTTTTATGGAATCTTGTCCTTTGGAGATTCATTAAACTTCACATGCAGAGTCTCTTCAACCATCTTTGTCCTACAGTTGAAAACTCTGTATGCCTTGCAAGTTGATGAATAACGAACAAAATACCCTGCATCCACCTTTGATGCAAACTTCTGGAGTGGATCTGTTATGTTGAGAATGAAGCATGGACACCCAAAGGCTCTGAAGAAGGAAATCAAAGGAGCCAAATGATGAAGTACTTCATAAGGAGTCTTCATCGACCTCTGATTCACTAATACTCTATTCAGTACATAGCAAGCTGTATTAACAGCTTCAGCCCAAAAGGTCAGTGGCAATCCTGAGTCAGCCAGCATTGACCTTGCAGCTTCAATGAGAGTCCTCTTCTTTCTCTCAACCACTCCATTCTGTTCAGGAGTTCTGGGAATACTAAACTGCCTTTTAATTCCCTTAGATAGGTAGAAGTCATCAAGTGTGTGGTTTCTAAACTCTGTTCCATTGTCACTCCTCACACACTTGACCTGCAGGGAATACTGCTTCTCCACAAATAACACAAAGTTCATAATAGCCTTGGCAGCTTCATCCTTGGTGTGCTAGAAGAAAGTCCATACATATCTGGAGTAATCATCCACAATTACTAGATAGTATTTCTTCTTTGCCATGCTCATCACCCTGAAAGGACCAAAGAGATCCATGTGCAAGAGTTGCAAGCAGGCAGTGGACTTTGGTTCTTCTATTGGAGGGAATGAAACTCTGTGTTGTTTTCCCTTTAAGCAAGCAGTGCAGTTGTCTTCACACTTGAACTCCTTCAAAGGCAATCCTCTTACTAAACCATGGTTTATCAGCTGATTCATGTTCTTGAAATTAACATGCCCCAGCCTTCTATGCCATAGAGTAGACTCTTGAGGAGAGGCCTTGGAGAATAGGCAAGGATGGCCTTTTAGATCTATCTTTTTGGAGAGATCTAAGGCATATACTCTTCCTGTCCTGTTGGCCTTCAGGAGAGTATATTCATCCAATACCTTGTCAATCAAATTTAGAACTTTGGATGACAGAATCCGACAGTTCTGGCTTGTGAAAAGGGCAACATGGCCTTTATCACACATTTGACTGACACTCAAGAGATTGTACTTGAGATTCTCCACATGGTTAACATCATCAAACCTTATTTCCCCATTGGAAACAAAGCCTTTTCCGATGATGTAACCCTTTGCATCATTGCCAAAAGAAACAAATCCCTTCTTTCCTTGAGAGTAGTCATTAAGAAGGGAACTGCTTCCTGTCATATGCATGGATCCTCCACTGTCTACATACCCGATGCTTCTTTGGTATGTTGAAGAACCCTGCAATCATAACAACAAGTTAGTTAGTTTTAGAGACCCAAACCTTTTTGGTTTTGGGTTTGTTCTCAACAACAGGTGCAACACTAACAGGTGTGTTATGTGTGATAGCCTGAGGTGAAGGAGATGGTGTAGAAGAGGAACCTTTTGGCTTGGATTTCCTTTTCTGTGTTTTAAACACAGGAGCAACTAATTGGTTGACTCTTCCCATTAGATGTTGAACCATCATCACAAGTTGTGTCTGACTTTGTGATAAAGCTTTCAGTTCTTCAGACACATTGGGGCTTGCTGATGATGGATTCCTGTGTTGCACCATCTTCTTTTGAGCAACCTCAGCTGTTGCCTGATTAACCCCATCCTTCTTTTTGGATTTCTTCTTTGACTTTGGGGTTTCAGATTTTGATGTTGCTAATACAAACTTGGACTCAAAATCATTTTTCATTTCATTCATTTTCTCTTTAATTTTCTCTTTTTGTTTGAGTTTGGATCCCCTTTTGTGCCAACAATCATCAGTAAGATGATTGAACAAGCCACATATTTCACATGGCTTCTTCTTCATCTTATGTTGATCATCTACTAAAGAAGATGAAACTGCTGAAGACTTGTTCTTCAGCTGTTTGCTGTCAGTACTTGCCGTTTTCTTCTTTGCAGTACTTGCTTTCCTGACATCATCTTTAGTAGTCTTCAAACCCTTTCTACTGACAGTTTTCTTCTCTTTAGTACTGATAGTAGTTGGGGTTTGAACTTCAGGTGTTATCACTTGCTCTCCAGTACTTTCAGTACTTCTAGAGACAACACCTGAGTTGATCAACTTTTTGATCATGTGACATTCAACATTTGAACCATCAGCTGTTTTAGCATCAACTGATTGGCTCTGTGATAAATGAATGCTGACTTCTACTTCTGATGATGTTGTATCAGATAGTAGGTCACATGATGAGAAGGATTGGTTATTGCTCTCTCCATTAGATTTAACTTCTGCTCTAGAAGTATAATCTGTTGGAGGAGCAGTGTGATTATAACCAATTCCAAACTTCACATTGGAAGCTGATTGCTTACTCAAAAGCATTTCAAAACCCTTGCAGGATTGTACCCATCGATCACACTCTACCTGGGTAGCTGCAAGTGTTTCCTTGAGGTCTCTGTACTTCTCTAGAAGTACCTCTTCCCTAGCCTCATCCTCTTTGATTTGGCATTTAAGCTTATAAATCTCATCATTTTTATCATCAATCATAGCCTCAAATTCAGCTTTTCTTTTGGAAATGGTTTGCTCTAGCTCAAAGTTTTTATCAATCAAAGCCACATTTGCCTCTCTAATAGAAGCAAATGCTGCTATGCATGAATCAAAACAAAGCTTGGCTTTAGCCTCAGAAGATACCTGTGATGAAGCATTAGATGATGACCCATCAGCAGACTCAAAGGCCATTAGAGCAAGATTCCCAAATGGATGATCACCACCACGTTGACCAGCACCTTGGAATAGTTGTTCCTGACCAGATAAATCATCTGGCAAACTACTCCAATCAACAACTCCTGGGGTGAAGAAGCTGTGTTGTTGAGGTTGGGGTTGATGATGAGATTGGGAAGGTTGAGGCTCAGGGAGAGCATGTGGTGGCTGAGCAGAAGGTCCTTGAGCTTGACTTGGCTGAGGCACATAGTAGCAGGGGTATGGGTATGGCATATGACCCTGAGGCACAAAGTAAGCAGCTGATGCCTGTGCTGGTGATGGATGACTGGAACTGGTGGAATGTTGCCCTCTGTGTTGTGAGATATTGCTTGGAAAAGTCACAAAGGGTGCAGAGGAGTTAGATCCGGATGATCTACACTCTCTAGCAAAGTGTCCAAGCCTATGGCACTTGTGACACCTCAACTTGCTCTTGTCAAAACCAACTTTGGTTTTGCTAGAGAGACCAGGAAATTTCCTGCCAGTTCTCTTATAGAACTTTTGAGATCTGATATTTATCATTGCCATTTGACTCAAAATATCCATCTCTTCCAGATCATCATCTGGAATGCCCTTCAAGTCCTCCATCAGAAAGCACAGGTTATCACTGCTACCTCCTGAACTACTATCAACACCAACAAAAGCATGTTTAGAATTGGTAGAGAAATCAATATGCTCATCATAAGAACTCTCTGATGCAGCATATTCTGACTCTTGACCTATCAGTGCAGTATTGCCTGATACAAAGTCATCAGTGAGCTTGCCAGAGGTGGACAACTTCCTTTTCTGCTCTATCTCTCTCTCAAATGTAAGCAGTTTCCCATGAAGTTAGGTGAGAGATAGAGTATCTAGATTTGCACTGGAGCGTAGGACAATGGTATAAGTGTCCCATCTCTCAGGCAGGGATCTGAGGAAACGGTTGTTCATCTGACTATTGGAATACTCTTGTTTAACCATTTTCAGCTCAGAAATAAGACAATAGAATCGCTCAAACTGTTGAGTCAGTGTCTCACCCTTCCTATAAGAGAATGTCTCATATTTTTGGGCGAGGATTTCCCTAGTGTTTGCTAAGACCTCATTGGTTCCTGCGAATTGTTCCTTCAGAGCAACCCAGAGATCATGAGCAGTTTCATGATGCAAAAGCCCTGAATAAATTTCATTTGGAATTGCCATAGCCAGAATTCCATGGGCTTTAGCATCAATTTCGAACAGCTTCAGATCTTCATCCGAATATTGTTCAGGTTTCTTCGGAACCTTCTCATTTGATTCAGGAACGCTCACGATAGGCATGTGTGGTCCATGCACCACTGACTTCCAACAACCAGAACTGTTGACAGACAAGTGATGGAGCATACGACGTTGCCATATGTTATACTCGTTCCTCACAAGCATCGGAGGCTTGGTAGAGGAACCAGTATTGTGAGGATCGTTCGTTAGTGTCGCCATCTCAGATTTCAGTCAAAATCAAGTTAAACAACACAAATGTAGCTCAAAACTATGAGAACCTCAAGTTTAACGGCCAGAAACAGCAGAGTCTCAATTTCTATAACTAATTCTTGCAAATTGCTAATTCGATCAAACGTAGAGATCAAAAGAGCAGTTTCAATGATCAATAGTGATATCGATCAATGATTAACCCGCTCTGATACCATTTGAAAGGATCTCAGCCTCTAGTTCGATCAATTAGGTTGTATTCGCAGCGGATTTAGCATGAGAATTAAACAAATAAGCAAGAACACAAATGATTTTGCATGTAACAGTAAAATTATAGAGAGAGAGAACAATTCTGCAAAAAGGTGTTTTATATTGAATCACACGTTTCGGCCAGGATTACAATTAGGTCATCTACCTTTTATAGGCAGAATGACTTAAGCTGATGTCACTTGATAGTGACATCAAACCGTTATTAACAAACTACTGATAACGAACTAAACTACTGAAGATGTCACAACAGCTGACATCTTCTTACAAAATGCTAAGTGTTAAACTATTACAAGAACTGAAAAGAAACTACTGATAACTACAACGACTGAAGAACAAACTCTTCAGTCGTTTTACAAACTACTGAACTATAACAGCTGAAGAACAAACTCTTCAGCTGTTGTACAAACTACTGAAAAGAGAAAATACAAACTACTGAAAGAGAAAAACCATCACAACAACTGAAGACAAATTCTTCAGCTGTTGTGACAAACTCTGAAGCTTCAGCACTTGGTCTTCAGACTTTGATCTGCAGATGTTTCATCAGCTGATGACTTCAGTAGTTGTCATCAGCTGATGTCTTCAGTCTTTGTCTTTAGACTTTGTGCATCAGTTGTTGATCTTCAGTTCTTCAGTTCTTCAGCTGTTGATCTTCAGCACTTGAGTCATCAGACTTTGTCAACTACTGATGAAGCCTTCAGTAGTTGTTGTGATGTCATGTGGGACTTAGAGGTTTTTCTGATCTGGCTCATTGGTTCTTTTGGTCCAACAGTTGGTGAGATTTCCATAGTTTTCAATACATAAGTATATAAAAGATGGCAATTCATGTTGTAAATTAGAGAACAAAGTAACTAGGGATGTAAGACAGAATGCACAATCAAACCTTGATAAAGTGTTACAAGTCTCAAACATTTACAAGTATACACGATTAGCTAAGTGTACTTGGATCAACCTAGCAGGCTTGTCAGGCCCATAGAACTATGACGTCGCTAGGCTAGCAATAGTTAATGATTGTACATATATTCGATATTACATGGTAGCTACAAGGTTCAACTAACCACAACACACAAGTAAATTGCCATAAGTTTACAAGAATCAAACGTTTACAAGTGCAATGATTATAGCATAACATGTTTCACCCCAAAGTGTGAAAATATGAAAAAGGGGTATAGAAATACTCACTTGATCAATAAATATATAATTGATGACTAACATGGAAATAATAGTCGATGTTCTAACGCAAACCGTCACAAGGAACCTTGATATATATATTTACAAGATATGAGTTGATAATAAGATTAAAGTTCTAACGAGAACTAGGGTTTTCATAAAATTATAGGGCTTTGACAAGTAAATAAATTTATATAATGAAATTATTTATATTTTGATTCAATGAAAATAATTATACCATTTACGAAATTTAATATAGAAAAGAAATTAGATATTCATAATAATTGATAAGGTTTAAATATAAATTGTAAATAAAATTTTATAATCTTTTAAAATAGATTTGATTAAACAATAATAATGTATTGCCCAGTAATAATTTATTAATTTAAACTATTATTTAAAGTTCATTTTATAAGAAATAACCTGAAATGACCTTTGTTATAATGTTTAATTAAAAGATATTTAATTATTTAAATTTTGAAAAAATTACGGAAAATTATTTAGTGTCTTTAAAAATATTTCAAGTTTACAAAAACCATTTTTATATTTTTCTAAATTTTTTCTATAATTATTTTAAGGCTGAAAAAGCCTTTTAAAAAAATATGAGGATGCCCGGGTTTGAACCCGGGACCTCAAGGTTGATATGGGAACGGGTGACCAGTAAACCAGGGCCGAGGCCGTGGTAGATGTTGGGTTTTAAATCTTAAATACATAGTTTCAAATCAACCCCCAAATCATAAGAACCCTAGTATGAAATCGAACAAATTGATCACCAATTCATTCATAATAATGCAATTAACATTAGGGCTTTTAATCCCCATGCGATTTCAAGTCTGTGGACACACTTAGTTACCCGAATCGATGTTTAGAATGATAAGAACATATGCAGAAGAGCTGCGACCGAGGTTTCAATCCGTTTGATGTGCAATTGTTGATGTCAATCGAATTAAACTTGTGTGAAGCTTCTAAGGATGAATAGGACTAAAAGACCCTTATCAATTCCACGTATTGATGTCTGAATGGTGATGAACACTTTGGTTGCAGGTCGTGATGAAAATGGGGTTTGATTATAGAGTTCGGGTGTTTTACAGATGCAATTGGAAGTGATATTAGTTTAGGAAAAGATAAACGATCATTTATGTTCAATTAATTAGGTTATTATTAGGTTTTAAATTGTTGAACGGTTAGAGGTTAAACGGTGTTTCGGTTTCGAGGGATTCATCAGAAAGTTGAGCGTTTTAGCTTGAATTAATGATGGTTACAAGTTCGATTCAAGCACTAGGACCAATTCGAAATGGTTTTTATGCTTGATTACCAATTATAAGCGCGTTTAAGGAATGGCCGGAGCTCGGCCGGAGCTCCTGCCGGATTTATGGGGGTGAGGGAGGGTTGGTTTGGGTTTTATTTAGAATTTACACCATTAGTCCCTATGTTTTGACCTTTGTTCATTTTCCACCCAAAGTTTAGGTTTTAGTTTTCAAATAAATTACACTTTAGTCCCTTTAGTTTAAATGTTAATATTTTATGTACAAAACTTATTATTTACAAGTTTTTAGCTTATATAACTTATTTGTTTTCATTTATTACAATATTAAACACTAAACAAGCTTATTATTATTATTATTATCATTATTATTATTATTATCTTTACTAATTATTTCCCTTGTTCATATTATTGTTATTATTTTTATTATTATAACTTAATGTTGAGTTTCATATTAATAAATAAAAGTCGTAATTACCATTGTTATTGTTATTATTTAATTTTTTAACCCTTAAGTCAAGTATAAACGAGCCCTCAAAGTATTAAATAGTAGAAAGGTCCTTATAAGAACATAACGAAGTTAACTTTTAATTAACGAAAATCCAAAAGGTTACAGTCTCCCCAACTTTTAAGAATTTCGTCCCGAAGTTAAGAACGAAACTTAAACAAACAAGAGACTTATGATGGAAGATAAGTGTACTAACGGACTGTGATTGGCATTTGTTTACAGGTGAGATGCTTCACTTTACGATTTATGGAATTTTACACGATGCATCCGAATTTGAACTCTTCTAGTGGAATGTGAAAGTTATCGGCAAACTAAATCTTTGAGATTTGACACGTGAAATGTTGGAAAATGATGAGGAGTTCCAGAGGTATATTATACTTATAAGTCACACTACTCTCAACATCTTGAATGAAGTTATGTAATAAGGTGACGTCTTGAAGCCAATGAAAAAGTCCCGTAACTGTATAAAAGTTTGACCGATGGAATTTAAGAATCCCATGTGCCACTATATGTAATGACACAAGCTTAACGCATATCTAGTGAACATGTATTGTTCATTTGGTCAAACCGTCGGATTAAGAATGATACAATATGCTGAGATTTAGAGTTGGGTTCCCAAAGATGGTTAGAGACGTTGCTAATAACAGAAAGTGGATCGATCATCAAAATTAACGTTCGATGTTTAACGACACACCATGTTGACCAACTATTTGAGGTAAGTACGAGTCAAGTTCTCGACTCGTTATCTCACATGAGTTATGAAATGCGCGAAACTAGTCAATCGATCAATAAAGCACCAAACGTCATTATGTCATCAAGAAATACGTGGCAATTTGGAACATATCCCAAGCTATATCCACATCGGAATGAATGTAATAACAAGTCTTGTGAGTCGCAATCAAGATAGAGGTTTAGAGATTTTCAAGATTAGAAGTTCAGACATTATCCAAAATAATAGGAATTGCATTTCTTAATTATGGGTAAAGAATGGAACAAAGATGTCGTCATGATCGGATTAAAATTTAAATAATTCAGAACATCGACAATAAAGACAATCACCAATAGCTTTCCAACTACGGCTTGCACACGATATTCATCAAACCCATGAACATAACCGTACATTGGTATAACCAGAAAAGCATGACATAGATTTATAATAGCTTAATCTTGTGCGAAGGTTTGTTTTAGGAGTGTTATCATCGTGCAATTAAGCGTTGGTGATAACCCAGAATGAAGGTCAATAAGTAAGAATTAAAAGGTTCCATAAAGCTAGATCAAATGTCAGGTGGAAACATAAAAGCGTGAGAAGAGAAATCGATTTAAAATTTAGATGTTCCAGGCTTGGAACTAGGGTTACCCTAAAGTGACAATGACCTCTTTTGAGTTCAGGAATCATGCTTTAGCTTGACTGGTTAGAACACTATCATCGATTAATCAAATAACGGTGTTCACCCTTCAAGTTATTACATGTTTCTTGTCAATTGAAGTCTTAAAACCTTGGTAGGTTTGAGAACAAGGGATGGGAATAGTCACCAAGATGTGGTTATCACTCCTAGCTTGGTGGTGTATTTCCCAAAGTATGACTCTTAACTACCAAATAAGAGTTTGACCCTAACTCATTGTTAAGGATCAATAAGAATAAAATAAGGTAACTTACCATTAAGGTAAGGATAATCACTCCTATCTTAACGGTGAAGTTTTATAGAAACAAAACATAGCAACATGAAAGACTTCATCAAAGAACAGAATTCACTCCTACCTTGATGAGTTCGTTTCATTTGAGGAAAATACCATCCATCAAATTTTAAACGGTAAAATTATCATCAAGGTATGGATTTCACGCCTATCTTGATGATTAAATTTCATGATAACAAGAAAACAATCGAGAATTGACATTTGTCACCCAAGGTACGGGATTCAATCCTATTTTGGTGATGTCATTTTATTCGTGAAATGCGAGTTCTAAAGGAAAATGATTGAAATCTATCCTCAAAACAAGGAAATCACCCCGATTCAGAGAACAAGATTTCATAAAACACACAATAGAAAAAGTTGAAAACCATCATCAAGGTACAAAATTCACTCCTATTTTAAGGAGGTACTTCCATTGGGGAAATACAGATTTCACAAGAACAAGAAGAAGAAATGGTCATCAAGGTAAGGAATTCACTCCTGTGTTGATGATGCAATTTCATAAGAACAATAATGACGAATGGGAAATCATCACCAAAGTAAGGGAGTCAAACCTGTTTTGATGAGATAGAATCATTTAGGAGATACAAGTGTCCTTAGTCATAAGTTGACTTGCGGACTCTTGCATTGCCTACGATGCAAAACGGTTAGAAGATTTTACAAAGCTTGACTTAGTAAACAAAGAGATTATCGACTAGAAATTCAGAAACTTCAGATTACTTCGACGTAACAGAAAATCATGCTTGCTGGGATTAAAGTTAAAGTTCGGGATAACAGAGTCAATTGTGTTAGGTTCTCAAAGCTTGAATGGTTTAAGTCAGGAAAACAATATCAATAACGGAAATAATTCAACACAACAATGAGATGTAAACGTTCGGTTCAAAATAAAAGGGAAATGCGTTGACTTCTCAAAGTGTTACGTCAACCAAAACTTTACGGAAGACACGCGTACCTATAAGCGAACACCCATCTCATGAGTTCCAGGTCAGATAAACTGATCCATTGGTCGAATCAGATTTATGTGTATACCTTGCCTAGACAAGGTATCCCGAGATGCAGGTATTCCACCTTACGCCATTGCATGATTGCAGTTGTGAGACACACCTTAAGGATAATTGAAAACCCTAAGTAACAATTTAAAGTTTGAAAACCATTCAGTTTATAAGAACAATATCTTTGGATATATTAAGATCCATGTACACATTGGTCGAGGTATAACGATAGTTACATAAGGAGCACAACGTATAATGATGTTTAATCGTAGGAATTGAGGAGCATAACGAGTTGAATATTAATGAGAACATTCTATAAAATGGGAATGAGAAGATATTAGAGTTTTGGATGATAAACCAGTCCAAGGAATCAAGGATTTTTTATATTTAAAATACAAATAGGATGGTTCCATTTGATAACGCATTACCATTTGGAAACGTTGACACGTCAAGGTGAGTTGACCCACTTGCCTTAGAAACTTGTGTATGTTGACCATAGTTTATCACTCATCCCAGAAATCCCCAGGTAAGCATAACTGGTCTCGCAAGGAGATTTATACGATATGCTTACCTTAGCCCGAAGGCCGTTTGCCAGGAAATCCAGAATACAGGTGTCTATGGTCACACAAATTTCTTAGGTTCATGAAATCAAAACCTTGATGAGATTTTCATAGATTAGACGTAGAGTCTAAGGAATTAAACCCACATTAAATAGTGTAGATTCCACACGTCGTCGAGAATTAGTTTAGAAAGTTTCATTCGTCGGGGAGAATCAAAGAGTCAAAGATAATTTTAGAGACGACAAGTAACAAAATTTAAGCATTTACAAGGCAATCCTATGCTAAGGCATCGAGTTGTACATATGAAGGTATTGCATTATGTAGCATGCAAACCATATATATATTTATAAGAATATAAATATTATTCTATAAGGTTCATGCATAAACTATAGTCTAGATCACCATTTCTAATAACCTAAATCCCTATAATTATAGGCTCTAATACCAATCTGTCACACCCCAACCTTGACGGCGGAAACATCAAGATGTGAGAGTTAAGATCGTTCACAGCCACATAACGCTATTATTAAATCCAAATATATTATTCATAAGTTTCAAAGGTAACGTTACAAACATAAGTCTCAAAGAACGTAAATAACATAACATAAGATGTAACAAGCCAATTTATTTCATTTATTTGACTAGGTCCATTCCTAGATGTGAAAGCACTTCAAGATGTCAATCAAACTTGAGCATTTCCTGAAACATGTTAAAAATAAAAGGTAAACAATAATGTTGGTGAGATTTCCATAGTTTTCAATACATAAGTATATAAAAGATGGCAATTCATGTTGTAAATTAGAGAACAAAGTAACTAGGGATGTAAGACAGAATGCACAATCAAACCTTGACAAAGTTTTACAAGTCTCAAACATTTATAAGTATATACAATTAGCTAAGTGTACTTGGATCAACCAAGCAGGCTTGTCAGGCCCATAGATCTATGACGTCGCCAGGCTAGCAATAGTTAATAATTGTACATATATTCGACATTACATGGTAGCTACAAGGTTCAACTAACCACAACACACAAGTAAATTGCCATAAAGTTACAAGAATCAAACGTTTACAAGTGCAATGATTATAACGTAACATGTTTCACCCCAAAGTGTGAAAATATGAAAAAGGGGTATAGAAATACTCACTTGATCAACATGGAAATAATAGTCGATGTTCTAACGCAAACCGTCACAAGGAACCTTGATATATATATTTACAAGATTTGAGTTGATAATAAGATTAAAGTTCTAACGAGAACTAGGGTTTTCATAGAATTATAGGGTTTTGACAAGTAAATAAATTTATATAATGAAATTATTTATATTTTGATTCAATGAAAATAATTATACCATTTACGAAATTTAATATAGAAAAGAAATTAGATATTCATAATAATTGATAAGGTTTAAATATAAATTGTAAATAAATTTTTATAATCTTTTAAAATAGATTTGATTAAACAATAATAACATATTGCCCAATAATAATTTATTAATTTAAACTGTTATTTAAAGTTCATTTTATAAGAGATAACCTAAAATGACCTTTGTTATAATGTTTAATTAAAAGATATTTAATTATTTAAATTTTGAAAAAATCACGGAAAATTATTTAGTGTCTTTAAAAATATTTTAAGTTTACAAAAACCATTTTTATATTTTTCTAAATTTTTCTATAACTATTTTAAGGCTGAAAAAGCCTTTTAGAAAAAATATGAGGATGCCCGGGTTCGAACCCGGGACCTCAAGGTTGATATCGGAATGGGTGACCAGTAAACCAGGGCCGAGGCCGTGGTAGATGTTGGGTTTTAATTCTTAAATACATAGTTTCAAATCAAACCCCAAATCATAAGAACCCTAGTATGAAATCGAACAAATTGATCACCAATTCATTCATAATAATGCAATCAACACTAGGACTTTTAATCCCCATGCGATTCAGAGTCTGTGGACACACTTAGTTACCCGAATCGATGTTTAGAATGATAAGAACATGTGCAGAAGAGCTATGACCGAGGTTTCAATCCGTTTGATGTGCAATTGTTGATGTTAACCGAATTAAACTCGTGTGAAGCTTCTAAGGATGAATAGGACTAAAAGACGCTTATCAATTCCAGGTATTGACGTCCGAATGGTGATGAACACTTTGGTTATAGGTCGTGATGAAAATGGGGTTTGATTATAGAGTTCGGGTGTTTTACAGATGCAATTGGAAGTGATATTAGTTTAGGAACAGATAAACGATCGTTTATGTTCAATTAATTAGGTTATTATTAGGCTTTAAATTGTTGAATGGTTAGAGGTTAAACGGTGTTTCGGTTTCGGGGGATTCATCACAATGTTAAGTGTTTTAGCTTGAATTAATGATCGTTAAAAGTTCGATTCAAGCACTAGGACCAATTCGAAACAGTTTTTATGCTTGATTACCAATTATTAGCGCGTTTAAGGACTGGCCGGAGCTCGGCCGGAGCTCCTACCGGATTTACGGGGGTGAGGGAGGGTTGGTTTGGGTTTTATTTCGAATTTACACCATTAGTCCCTGTGTTTTGACCTTTGTTCATTTTCAACCCAAAGTTTAGGTTTTAGTTTTTAAATAAATTACACTTTAGTTCTTTCAGTTTAAATGTTAATATTTTATGTATAAAACTTATTATTTACAAGTTTTTAGCTTATATAACTTATTTGTTTTCATTTATTACAAGATTAAACACTAATCAAGCTTATTATTATTAGTATTATCATTATTATTATTATTATCTTTACTTATTATTTTCCTTGTTCATATTATTATTATTATTATTATTATTATAACTTAATGTTGAGTTTCATATTAATAAATAAAAGTCGTAATTACCATTGTTATTGTTATTATTTAATTTATTAACCCTTAAGTCAAGTATAAACGAGCTCTCAAAGTATTAAATAGTAGAAAGGTCCTTATAAGAACATAACAAAATTAACTTTTAATTAACGAAAATCCAAAAGGTTACAATTAAACTCCCATTGTGTACTTATGATCATGTGATATTGTCACATAATGCCCGTTAGGATCCCGCGTCATGATCAATTCATAATTTTCATAGACAATACTACTTTTCAGATCAAGGTCCTTCTAACCAGGCCTAACGAGCTTTCTAACTTTCCCTATGCATGTATTCGCACCTCTCACAAATTTCACCCCCCTCGGTTTAGTATCTAGTCTAGCAAAACGTGTGCTAGTATATCCATGTGGTACTCTCAACCAAGAACAACTCATAATTACCATAAGCTTGCATCCTGATCGCAACTCCACCAATTAACACTAACCGTGCACATATTAAAAGGTCTTTGAGGGTTGTAATGTATGGCTTCGGGTTTGGGTGAGGATAGAGCATTTAAAGTGGTTAAAGGTGATGAAATACTAATAAGAATTTTGAAACATACTGAACAATAAAGCAGCACTACACAATGAATTTTGGGTCACTTGACCCATTTTCACAATTTATTACCGCTGAAACATGTCATTGATCTTGTGGTCATTTTGACCCGTTATTGACTCCATTTTTCTCTTCTTTTTTTTATTTTGATGATCATATCTAAACAATTCACTGCTTTTAACAATGTTATATCAAAAACTCAAACAATACTTATTAGATTTTATCACACGGGCTTAGAAGGTAAAAAGGTTCGAAAAGGCTAATGACTGGATTTGGGTTAAACAATTAAGGAGGTCAAAAGCTCAAAGTGGCAACTAGGGGGTCATTTCAGGGTTGGATAATGCAACTGAACATGGCTAATCAAACAAGGGTTTATCCTAATGCCTTAATCATATATGTGCACAATTTGGTTCATGATCTCAAAGCGTATCAAGTATGCAAGTTCTAGAATAATGAAATCGTTCTCGTAAACACACATGAATGAAAGATGAGCACTTACCCTATTGATGTTCTAAGCTCATATACAGGCTCAATTCTTGCAGAAAACGATGGTTGACAGGCTAAGGATGTGAAAACATGCATAGAAAGTCCACTATCTAGCTCGTTACCCCTAGTTAGCTATCACTTATCAGTTCTCAAAAATTTCTCTTGCACTTGAGTTGAGCATGACTCGGGACCTCTATTTGACATCCATTCATAATTTATATTACATAACGACACTTTAATGCACCATGAAGTCACATGAGTATTTTGAAAAAAAATTCCCCTCATCCCCACACTTAAACCTTACATTGTCCTCAATGTATGTTTTAAAACTTATATGTGGGAGTTAAGAGAGCTTTCCCCCACCGTTATTGTAACACAAAGCTAATCTCCCCATACATCATTTCCCTCCAGAATTAACCCCCAACAACACTTGTTTAACTTATTCTCATCATATAACACTTAATACATTACCAAACACACAAATTCAAATAGTTGTCTCGACAGCACCCTTAAACAAATAAACTAAAGCAAAAGAAAAGAAAAGAAAAACGCAGAAAATGACAGAAGCATAAAGCATAGTTCAACATAGATGGGGTGGAGCATGTGGATCTAATCATAGGATCAGCGAGTGCGTCAATAACCACCAGATGGTGGTCCTGGATATGGCTGCCTCAAGATACTCTCAAAGAATCCCCGCCTCACATCACCCATGTCGAAAGCATCAGCCTGGTTAGCATGAGATCCACATGGCTCATCTGATGGTGTTATGGTAGTTCAGAGCCATGCAGATGGTGTAGATTGTGGGTAGTATGGGGCTTGTGCGTCTGACTGTAAGGAAGAAGATCGGGTGACTGCCAATCGGTGGGGAGCGGTGTGGTTGTATAAGGCAATCCTTGCATATAGTCCTCCCGATGACGAATGTCCTTCCTATACATGTAATCCTGGTTGCGATAAAATTCCTGAGAGTACATCATATGTTTCATGTACATCCTATTCCTTTCCATTTCCTCAGTTTGTCGATCAAACATCCGTTGTTCTGGCTCTGACCAACGTGTAAATCCCACAGGGTAAGCCTGAGCCACTGCAGCCCTTATCCTTCTATGGTACGAATCATCATCGTCTGTCACGTCACCTCTCACTAGGCTATCACGTCGTCTCCCTTCTTCCTCAAAAGAATCACCCTCTCTAATTCCAGAAATCCCTTCTTGCACTTCTAGATATCGACCACTCCTCTTGTCTACTAACTTGTGAACACCCGCAGACCTCTTATAAGACCACCCTGGTGGTAAATTGCTAATTTTAAACGGCACGTGGGTCACCTTGTTTTTCTGAGCCCGGCTTGGCAAAACATTTTGTTTCCTGAAAAATTTTGACAACGGTCGGCAATATGGAATTGATTTTCTATCTGATTTCTCCCGAGATTCCAAAATACTCCACAAAATTAGATGTCGAGTAGACAAAGCTTGTTTTCCTATAACCAATGCATGTAAAACCATCACCTCGTATAACCTTACCTTCGCTTTTTCACCCATCCTAGGGAGCACATTCTGATTCAAGGAAATCAATAAAAGTTTAGGAAGTGGCTTCAGATTTGCACGATCAAGAGACTATCATGCCATATTAATTCCTTCAGGTACTTGAAACATCTCATATATCATACTCTGCCACACTTCCTCCTTTGCCACTTTACATGCAAGCATCGCATCAGTTGGATATGTATATGGGGTTCCATCCGTTGTCCCTGTGTCAAAGTGAGCAATCCTATTTAAGTTATAGAATGATAGACTCACTGTCTTACCATTCACCTTTCCCGTAAGTTGTGTTGTGGCTGGAGGGTTGTCTCCTGGTTCCTTTTTCAGAGTGGACATCCATTCCAATATTGCATTCATATAGATGTCCTCAAGACAATCATTGTTGAAGCTCAAATGTTGTTCCCAACCCAGTCTGGTAAAGCATTCAACTACCCCAAACCTTTCAAAATCCGATCGATAAATCTGTCGTTCACAAATCATTAGCTTATCCATAGACACTTGACTTGCTTTCATCTTTTTTAAATACATCACTGCTTGCACATCCGCACCCTTAAAGGATGATAAGCGTCTGTTTTTTCTCCAAATAGGGAGGCCATCATCACCATAGTCCTGCTCCTCCGAATCAACTGCTTGCGTAGAGTCATTATCAGATTTGTTCTCTGATTCAATATCTTGCATCTCAACTTCCTCATCCTCAGATTCTTCATTGTAGATCACTCTCCCCCTTTTTGCCCGGGAGGAGGAAGCAACATCCTTTCCTTTTTCTTTTCCCGCTGGGGTCTTTGTCCACGCCATTGAACCTACATTCACATGACCAAAGTTAGTATAGTACCATCACTTGATCAAAATCTATTTCAACATATTGCCAAAAAAGAATCAGTTCTCAAATACTAACCTTCTATGGTCATTAGCTAGTTATAGACAATTCAATTTCATTAGCAACCCATGCCTATGCTACTTTCAATCCATGAAAGAAATTGCATTTATATCTACCCTGCACAACCCTTTTTCCTAAATTCTCTAATTTTGCACTACTCCACCATAATAACACAAACAATATCACCATCTACCAACGTTACCTTCAAGATGTTCATATGCATAATCATTCTCATAACTTCCAAGAAGAAGGAAAATACATGTACCTTAGTGCTTAAAAGTATGTGAGATGAATAAAGATGCGACCTTGACTCTAAAACCCCAAAATCCCCACACTTATTTGGAACTTTAACCCTTAAAAATCACCCAAATGACTGCGATTCACATAAAATTACCACATGAGTTTCATTCCTCTCAAAAAATTAAGCAAAATGCACATATACATGTGCGATTTGGTTAAGAATTGATAAAGTTAGGGTTAATGGAGGTTAGGGTTTGTTGTGTTAGAGAAGAAAAAGTGGAGAAGAAGAAGAAAAAGGGGTGAAAAACGAATGTGGTGATAGGGTTGTGGTTAAAAGGGTCGGTTATGAGTATGTGGTGAGAGTTTACCCAAAATTTGTGGTAAATTGGTGTCACTGCACCCTGCGTAGACCCGACGTAAGTTACGTCCTCATGGACGTAGCTTACGTCCCTCCTAAATTATGCCTTCTTTCATATGTGGTGGACATAGGACAGTTGGGGAGGACGTAACTAACCTTGGGGACGTAAGCTTACGCCCCTAGGACGTAAGTTACGTCCTTTTAGCAAAAATATTTTTATTATTTATATAAAACATTACGTTACGATACGTTAGAATGTGCCCATCCCCTGGAAAATTGAAACTCATCCTCGACTTTAAAACTCCAAAAAGCATATTCAAACGAATACGTTAACACCAGACTGACACAGCTGTAAAGTGCAAAATACGAAAAGAAAAGAAATAGTTCAACAAAAAAGAAAAACAAAGAAACAAACATAAGGCGGGTTGCCTCCCATGAGTGCTGAATTTACTAGTCATCAGCTAGACTTCGTGGGATTATTAAACAGTCGAGGAAACCGTTGATGAAATTAGTAACAACTTCACCGATTCCTCTAACATCCAGTTTAAGTCCTTATCTTCCAAATAGGGTTTCAAACGGTGACCATTCACTACCTATCGCAGGTGATCATCAAAATCTTCAATCTTAATCTCACCATAGTTGCCAATACGCTTAATCAGATACGGTCCCGTCCATTTACTCTTGAGTTTACCTCGAAAAAATTTCAAACGTGAGTTAAATAACCATACTTTTTAGCCTACCTCAAATGTCGCACATTTCAGTTTGGCATCATGGACCCGTTTCATCCGTGTCTTGTACGAACTAGCGGATTCATACGCTTCATCTCGTAATTCTTCTAATTCAGTCAAACTCAACTTCCGTTGTTTACCTGCAACATCATAATTAACATTAACCTCTTTCACTGCCCATAGAGCACGATGAACCAACTCAACAGGTAAATGACATCCCTTTCCATAGACCAACCGATAAGGGGTAGTACTAATTGTCGTTTTATATGCAGTACGATGCGCCCACAATGCATTGTCGAGTTTTGTAGACCAATCCTTGCGATCGGTTCGTACTGTTTTTTGTAAAATTTCTTTGATTTGCCTATTTGATACTTCCACTTGTCCACTTGTTTGTGGGTGATATGGTGTTGCAACCAGATGATCTACACCATATTGTTTAAGAAGTTTTTGAAAATTAAAGTTTTTGAAATGTTACCCCCCATCACTTATGATCACACGGGGAATACCAAATCTGGAAAAAATGTGACCTTGAACAAATGACATTGTGATTGTTTGTTTTCGTGGCAATCGCTTCGACCCATTTAGACACATAGTCGACTGCCACCAAAATATATAAATTGCCAAATGAGATTGGAAATGGACCCATGAAGTCAATTCCCCATACATCAAAAATATCAACAACCAAGATTGGCTGCATGGGCATTTCGTTTCTTTTGGAAATACTACCCATTTTTTGGCGATTTATACAATTTTTAGCGAAGTCATATGCATCGCGAAATATAGTTGGCCGAAATAACCCAGTAGCTAACACTTTATGTCCTGTTTTCTGGCCACTAAAGTGACATCCACGTGCGGATGCATGTACAAGTCCTAGCACATCTTTAATTTCAGAATCTGGAATACACCGCCTGATAACCTGATCGGGTCCTACTTTGAAAAGATCTGGGTCATCCCAAATATACCGCTTAACTTGTGACATAAACTTTTGCCTTTTCCATTTCTGCCAATGTTCTGGAATAGCACCTGCAACATAATATTAACAATATCAACAAACCATGGCAATTCAGAAACAGTAAATAAATGTTCATCTGGGAATGTTTCATTTATCTCCGCAGTGTGGTCCGGGTCGTTGTGCACATCCGGGATAGATGATCAGCAACCACATTCTCACTACCGTTCTTATCTTGAATTTCAAGATTAAACTCTTGCAACAGGAGGATCCATCTAATCATCCTGGATTTAGCATCCTTCTTCTCCATTAAGTAATGTACGACACTATGATCCGAATAGATAATTAACTTACTTCCCCAAATGTACAACCTGAACTTATCAAGAGCATAAACAACTACAAGTAACTCTTTCTCAGTGGTAGTATAGTTCATTTGAGCACCATCTAGAGTTTTACTAGCATAATAAATTGCAACGGGTGTCTTGTCTACCCGTTGTCCTAAAACAACCCCAATTGCAAAGTCACTCGCATCACACATTATTTCAAAAGGTAGTGACCAATCAGGTGCTTGCAGTATTGGGGCTTCAACCAATTTTTATTTTAAAGTAGTAAAGGATTTAAGACACTCTTCATTAAATACAAATGACACATCTTTCAAAAGCAGATTACAAAGCGGTTTAGTGATGGTATTGTACCCTTTTTATAAATCTCCTATAAAACCCAGCGTGTCCTAAGAATGATCTAATACCTTTTACATTTGTGGGAGGAGGTTATGCTGAAATGACTTTAATTTTTGCATGATCAACTTCTATCCCACGTTTTGATACCACGTGTCCTAAAACAATTCCTTCTTTTACCATAAAGTGACTTTTCTCCCAACTCAACACCAAATTTGTTTCAACACATCTTTTAAAACCTTTGTTAATTAGACCAGACAATTGTCAAAAGATGGACCAAAGATGGAAAAGTCATCCATGAAGATTTCCAAAGACTCCCCAATCATATCCAAAAAGATACTCATCATGCACCTTTGGAAGGTGGCTGGGGCATTACAAAGTCCAAATGGCATTCGTCTAAATACAAAAGTACCATAAGGACAAGTAAAAGTAGTCTTTTGTTGATCCTCGGGATGAATTGCAATCTGATTGTATCCCGAATACCTATCTAGAAAATAATAAAATTTCTGACCTGATAGCTTCTTGATGATTTGATCAATGAAAGGAAGTGGAAAATGGTCTTTTGAAGTAACCGCATTTAACTTCGTATAATCAATGCACACGCGCCATCCGGTTACAGGTCGGGTAGCGACATGTTCACCATCCTCACCTCTTACAATTTGGATGCCTGATTTCTTTGGTAACGTTTGGGTAGGACTGACCCACATGCTATCAGAAATTGGATACACAATTCCTGCGCCCAACCATTTAAGAACATCCTTCTTTACTACTTCTTGCATGTTGGGGTTTAGTTGTCTTTGAGTATCTCTCACAGGTTTGACATCAGCATCAGTAATGATTTTGTGCATCATAATAGATGGGCTAATGCCTTTGAGATCTGCAATTGTCCATCCAACAACTACTTTATGCTCCCTCAATACGTTAAGTAACAACTCTTCTTGATTGCTTTCCAAGTCTGATGCAATGATGTCTAGGAGAGTTTGATTTTCCCCCAAAAACACATATTTCAGATGTTTGGGGAGCTCCTTCAGTTCCACTATCGGCGGATGTAACATCTGGTAATTTTGTTAATTAAAAGTTAACGTCGTTTATTTTTGTAAGGACCATTATTGTCAATTATGAAACTTATGGGTTATTTATGTTGATCTTTTAATTGTTATTAATCTTTAATATATAAATTTGATAACCAAGCTATTAAATTGTATAATAATAAATTATAATAATAATAACAATAATAAGTAATAATAATAAAGATGATAATAATAATAATAATAATAATAATAATAATAATAATAGTAATTTATAAAAATTATTTAAATGGCAAGAACTTAGTAAAATAAAGCCCAAGGGTTATTTATGTAAGTTTAGAAACTTAAAATAAAGGTTGATTGCATAAAATGTTAACCTTTGAAGCTACAGGGACCATATATGTAAAATTTCAAAGTTCTAAACCAACCCCCCCCCCCCTTGTGCCCGCATTTCTGGCCAGCCGCCCGCCACCGCCGGTCGCGGCTCCAGCCAGCCCTAAAAATACTCAATTCGATCAATTTTCCACCCAAAACCGTTCCCAATCGCTCCTGGAACACGTTTCAAACCATTTAAGAGCTTTAATTCGAAGAATAAAGTCGATAATAGTTGTCGTTTGGGATTGGTAACCGTCGACTATAACCCTTTATTCGTTTAAGCATCTAATGCTAATAATCCAATCAAACGAACCCAAAAACCGTTTAACTGCAAATCAAACATAACTTCTGATTTCACTTGAAACACATCAATCAACCCAAACGAATTCCCTCTTTCTTCGCGACCTGCTCAGTGGTGTTCATCATCATTCGCACGTTATCAACTGAAATTAGTTGAGGGCTTCGATTCGTGGTTGTCCTCTAAAGCTTCATACACATTTAATTTGAGTATCATCATCATTTGAGCATCGGTCAAGCACTGCGGGGTCGCGGTTGTTCTCCGTACGTTCCAAGTCTCATTTCAAATCAAATCAGGTAATTGAGCACATCAACACGTTCGTTTTTACATGGAAAACAATAGCTCTAAACTTAATTTGGTTAATAACAATGATTTAGGGTTCAATTTGAGGCTAAACGAATCTAGGGTTCTTAAGAAATTGGGGATTTGTTTAAGGTTTGTTTTTAAGAATTAAAAACTGAAGCATATTGCGGCTGAGGCCTTTGGTTTACTGGTAAGGGTGTGGGCGTATAGGTTTGAGGTCCCGGGTTCAAACCCGGGGACCCTCATACCATTTTTATTTAATGTTTTCAAGTGTCATGGGCTTTAAAAAATATATAAAAATTTCTAAAAATTATAAAAACAAGTTATATAAATTTTCTTTATTTTAGAAGTTATTTAATTATTTTCTGTAAATTATTTCTTAAAAATACTTTCATATTTTTATTAAATATTCTAAAACTAATGTTATAATTAGTTTATTTTTATGAAAAAAATAGACTTTAAATAATAATTTAATCCACAAAAAAATTATTATTTGTTCAAACGTTGTCTTTAAATTATTGCTTAGATCGTACTTATTCCATTTAGTTATAACACTTTAATCAACTTTATATATTTATCTTACAAATTATTATAAAGGTTTTCTTTTTCATATCTTTATATATAAAATATACTTCTTTTCATTTATTTCAAGAAAATATAATTTTTTTCCCATTTGTTAAATATAATTATTTGACAAAACCCCAAATATCAATTGAAACCCTAGTTTCCGCTAAAACATTAAACTTATTATAAAAACTTTAAACTTGGAATATATATATATATATATATATATATATATATATATATATATATATATATATTCGGGTGTCTTGTGACGATTCACGTTGGAACGACGTCTATTATTAACCTTATTAATCGTCATACTTATATTTATTTGCCAAGTGAGTTTCATTGCCCCTTTTTACATTATTTCACACCGTTTTGGGGTAAAACATGTTAATCTTATCAACATACACTTATAAACGTTTAAATCTTGTAAAGCACTTGCAATTCATACTTTTATTTGTCATGTTTATTTGTGTTTTTGTAAGTCTTATATGAGATAGATATTTTGTTTACAATGATTAACTATTGCTAGCCTGACGACGTCTTAGATCTTTGGGCCTGACAAGCCTATTTGGTGCTAAAGCTGATGTATTGCCAGCTCCTGATGACGTATGACTTGTTCATCATGGGAACCAAATACACTTAGCCAATCATATAAACTTGTAATCAAGTCGAGGTTTGATTGTAGCTATATGTGTTCTATAAACTTGCTAACTCATAACCTATGACATGAATTGCTACTTGTAACCTTTTATATGTTATGCTTATGAAACCCTTGGAAACTCACCAACTTTATAGTTGACCTTTTATTTTTAATATGTTTCTGGAAACGCGCATGTTTGACGTCTTCATTTGAAGTTGCTTAAATCTAGGATTTGGACCTAGAATAATGAATAAAGTGCTTATGTTATGTTTTATTTTGTTTGAAACTAGTTCATGATTTAGACTTATGATTGTATCTCCATTTGAAACATATAATAATATTATTTTCATTTAAAGATAGATTTATGTGGTTGTGAACAATCTTAACCCTCACATCTCGATGATTCCGCCGTCAAGGTTCGGGTGTGACAGATTGGTATCAGAGCCCATAACTATAGGGATTTGGGTTATTAGAAATGGTTACCTAGACTATAGCTTATGCATGAACCTTATAGAATAATGTTTATATTCTTGTAAATATATATATGGTTTGCATGCTACATAATGTTATGCCTTCTTATGTGCAACTTGATGCCTTAGCATAGGATTGCCTTGTAAATGTTTAAACTTTGTTACTTGTCTCCCCTAGACTTATCTTTGACTCTTTGATTCTTCCCGACAAATGAAGCTTTCTAAACTTATTCTCAACGACATGTGGAATCTACAATTATTATCGTGGGTTTAATTCCTTAGACTCTACGTCTAATCTATGAAAATCACATCAAGGTTTTGATTTCATGAACCTAAGAAATTTGTGTGACACGTAGACACCTGTATTCTAGATTTCCTGGCAAAAGGCCTTCGGGCTAAGGCAAGCATATTGTATAAATCTTATTACGAGATTAGTTATGCTTACCTGGGGATTTTTGGGATGAGTGATAAACTATGGTCAACATATACAAGTTTCTAAGGCAAATGGGTCAATTTACCTTGACGTGTCAACGTTTCCAAATGGTAATGTGTTACCAAATGGAACCATCCTATTTGTATTTTAGAAATATCAAAAGTCATTGATTCCTTGAGCTGGTTTATCACTGAAATTCTAATCTTTTCTCATTCCTATCTTACAGAATGTTCCAGTTGATATTGAACTCGTTTTACTCCTCAATTCTTATGTTTAAACATTGTTATACGTTGTGTGCCTCATGTAACTATCTTTATACCTTGACCAACGTGTACATGGATCTTAAAATTCCAAAGATATGGGGCGTCTAAACCGAATGGTTTTCTTATGGTTTCCAATTCTCCTTAAAGTGTATCCCATAACTGAAATCATATAATGCTGAAAGGTGGAACACCTGCATCTCGGGATATTTTGTCTAGGCAAGGTATACATAGTAATCCGATTGGACCGTTGGATCCGTTCACCTGACTTGGAACCCATGAGATGAGTGTTCGCTTATAGGTGTGCATCTTTTCAATAAAGTTATGGTTGACTTAACACTTTGAGAAGTCAACATATTCCCTTTATTTGCAAACCGAATGTTTACATCTCATTGTTGTATTTAATCATTTCTGTCATTGATCTTGTTTCTTGATCTACATCCTTTAAGATTTGAAAACCTATCACAAATGATTATGTTATCCCATACGGTAACCCTAATCCTAGTCGAGCTTTATAAAATCTTCTAACCGTTTTGCATCGTAGGTAATGCAAGAGTCCGCAAGTCAACTTATGACTAAGGACACTCGTATCTCCTAAATGATTCTATCTCATCAAAACAGGGGTGACTCCCTTACTTTGGTGATGACTTTCCATTCGCTATTATTGATCTTATGAAATTTCATCATCAAGACAGAAGTAAACCTCTTACCTTGATGATCGTATCTCCTTCTTGTTCTTATTAAAATAGGAGTGAATTTCGTACCTTGATGATGTTTTTCAATTGTGTGTTCTATGAAATCTCATCCTCTGGATTGGGGTGATTTCCTTGTTTTGAGTATAGATTTCAATCATTTTCCTTTGGAACTCGTATTTCACGAATGAAATGACCTTACCAAAATAGAATTGAATCCCGTACTTTGGTGACAAATGTCAATTCTCGATTGTTTTCTTGTTATTATGAAATCCAATCATCAAGATAGGCGTGAAATCCATGCCTTGATGATAATTTCACCTGTTTAAAATTTTGTGGATGGTATTTTCCTCAAATGAAATGACCCCATCAAAGTAGGAGTGGATTCCGTGCTTTGATGAAACTTATCATTTTGCTATATTTTATTTCTATAAAACTTCACCGTTAAGATAGGAGTGATTATCCTTACCTTAATGGTAAGGTACCTTATTTTATTCTTCTGGATCCTTAACAATGAGTTAGGATCAAGCCCTCGTTTGGTAGTTAAGAGTCATACTTTAAGAAATACACCACCAAGCTAGGAGTGATGACCACACCTTGGTGACTATTCCCATTCCTTGATCTCAAATCTACCAAGGTTTTAAAACTTCAATTGGCAAGAAACATGTAATAACTTGAAGGGTGAACACCGTTATCTGATTTATCGACGATAGTGTTCCAACTAGTCAAGCTTAAGCATGATTCCTGAACTTAAAAGAGGTCTTTGTCACATTAAGTAAATATTAGTTCCAAGCCTGGAACATTTAAATTTTAAATCGATTTCTCTTCTCACGCCGTTATGTTTTCAAAATTGTCATTCGATCTACCTTTATGGAACCTTTTATTTCTTGTTTATCGATTTTCTTTCAGGTTATCATCAACACCTAATTGCATGATGATAACACTCCTAAAACAATCCTTCGTACAAGATAAAGTCATTATAAATTTATGTCATGCCTTTCTGGTTATACCAATGTGCGGTTATAGTCATGGGTATGATGAATCTCGTGTGCAAGCCGTACTTGGAAAGCTACTTGTGATTGTCTTTATCATCGATATTCTGAATTATTTAAATTCTAATCCAATCATGAATGACATCTTTGTTTCATTCTTTACCCATAATTAAGAATGCAAATCCCATTATTTTGGATAATCTTTGAACTCCTAATCTCGAAAATCTCTAAACCTCTATCTGGATTGCGACTCACAAGACTTGTTATTACATTCATTCCGATGTGGGCAAAGAGGATCATGAATTTTCACGATTAGTATTCATGGTTTGGCATAAAGGAAAAGGGGACATAGCTTGGTATATGTTTAAATTACCTCGTATTTCTTGATGTCATAATGATATTTGGTGCATTATTGACCGATTGACTAGTTTCGCGCATTTCATGTTTACTCATGTGAGATAACGAGTTGGGAAATTTACTCGTACCTATCTCAAATAGTCGGTCATCACGGTGTGTCGTTAAACATCAATCGTTAATTTTGATGGTCGATTCACCTTCTGTTATTAGCATTGTCTCTAATCATCTTTAGAAACCCAACTCAAAATCTCAGGATATCGTATCATTGTTAATCTGACGGTTTGACCGAAGGAACAATACATATTCACAAGATATGCGTTAAGCTTGTGTCATTTTATATAATGGCACTTGGGATTCTTAAATTCCGTCCGTCAACCTTTCATACAAATTACGGGACTTTTTCATTGGCTTCAAGACGTCACCTTATTACATAATTTCATTCTAGATGTTGAGAGTAGTGTGACTTATAAGTCTAATATACCTCAGGAACTCATCATCGTTTTCCAACGTTTCATGTGTCAAATCTCAAAGAGTTGGTTTGTCAATGATAACTTTCGCATTCCACTGAAAGAGTTCAAATTTGGATGCATGGTGTAATATTCCATAATTCGTAAAGTGAAGCATCTCACCCGTAATCAAACACCAATCACAGTACGTTAGTACACTTATCTTTCATCATAAGCCTCCTATTTGTTTAAGTTTCAATTTTAATTTTGGGACGAAATTCTTCTAAGTTGGGGAGACTGTAACATCCTGTAATTTTGTTAATTAAAAGTTAACGTCGTTTATTCTTGTAAGGACCATTATTTTCAATTATGAAACTTATGGGTTATTTATGTTGATCTTTTAATTGTTATTTATCTTTAATATATAAAAGTTGATAACCAAGCTATTAAATTGTATAATAATAAATTATAATAATAATAACAATAATAAGTAATAATAATAAAGATAATAATAATAATAATAATAATAATAATAATACTAGTAGTAGTAGTAGTAGTAGTAGTAGTAATTTATAAATATTATTTAAATGGCAAGAACTTAATGAAATAAAGCCCAAGGGTTATTTATGTAAGTTTAGAAACTTAAAATAAAGGTTGAATGCATAAAATGTTAACCTTTGAAACTACAGGACCATATATGTAAAATTTCAAAGATCTAAACCAACCCCCCCCCCCTTTGTGCCCGCATTTCCAGCAAGCCGCCGGCCACCGCCGGCCGCGGCTCTGACCAGCCCTAAAACCACTCAATCCGATCGATATTCCACCCAAAACCATTCCCAATCGCTCCTGGAACACGTTTCAAACCATTTAAGAGCTTTAATTTGAAGAATAAAGTCGATAATGGTTGTCGTTTGGGATTGGTAACCGTCGACTATAACCCTTTAGTCGTTCAAGCATCTAATGCTAATAATAATCCAATCAAACGAACCCAAACAATCGTTTAACTGTACTTAATCAAACACAACTTTTGATTTCACTTGAAACACATCAATCAACCCAAACGAATTCCCTCTTTCTTCGCGACCTGCTCTGTGGTGTTCATCATCATTCGCACGTTATCAACTGAAATTGGTTGAGGGCTTAGATTCGTGGTTGTCCTCTAAAGCTTCATACATGTTTAATTTGAGTATTATCATCATTTGAGCATCGGTCAAGCACTGCGCGGTCGCGGTTGTTCTTCGTTCGTTCCAAATCTCGTTTCAAATCAAATCGGGTAATTGAGCACATCAACACATTCGTTTTTACATGGAAAACAATAGCCCTAAACTTAATTCGGTTAATAACAATGATTTGGGGGGCTAAACGAATCTAGGGTTCTTGAGAAATTGGGGATTTGTTTAAGGTTTGTTTTTAAGAATTAAAAACTGAAGCTTATTGGGCTGAGGCCTTTGGTTTACTTGTAAGGGTATGGGAGTGTGGGTTTGAGGTCTTGGGTTTGAACCCAGGGACCCTCTTACCATTTTTATTTAATGTTTTCAAGTGTTTTGGGCTTAAAAAATATACAAAAATTTCTAAAAATTATAAAAACAAGTTTAATAAATTTTCATTATTTTAGAAGTTACTTAATTATTTTCTGTAAATTATTTCTTAAAAATACTTTCATATTTTTATTAAATATTCTAAAACTAATATTATAATTAGTTTATTTTTATGAGAAAATAGACTTTAAATAATAATTTAATCCATAAAAAATTATTATTGGTTCAAACGTTGTCTTTAAGTTATTACTTAGATCGTACTTATTCCATTTAGTTATAACACTTTAATCAACTTTATATATTTATCTTATAAATTATTATAAAGGTTTTCTTTTTCATATCTTTATATATAAAATACACTTCTTTTTATTTATTTTAAGAAAATATAATTGTTTTCCTATTTGTTAAATATAATTATTTGACAAAACCCCAAATATCAATTGAAACCCTAGTTCCTACTAATACATTAAACTTATTATCAAAACTTTAAACTTGTGAATGTATATGTATATATTTAGGTGTCTTGTGATGATTCACGTTGGAAGGACGTCTATTATTATTCTTATTAATCGTCATACTTATATGTATTTGCCAAGTGAGTTTCCTTGCCCATTTTTACATTATTTCACACCGTTTTGGGGTGAAACATGTTAATCTTATCAACATACACTTATAAACGTTTAAATCTTGTAAAGCACTTGCAATTCATACTTTTATTTGTCATGGTATTTGTGTTATTGTAAGTCTTATATGAGATACATATTTTGTTTACAATCATTAACTATTGCTAGCCTGGTGACGTCTTAGATCTTTGGGCCTGACAAGCCTATTTGGTGCTAAAGCCGATGTATTGCCGGCTCCTGATGACGTATGACTTGTTCATCATGGGAACCAAATACACTTAGCCAATCATATAAACTTGTAATCAAGTCGAGGTTTGATTGTTGCTATATGAGTTCTATAAACTTGCTAACTCATAACCTATGACATGAATTGCTACTTGTAACCTTTTATATATTATGTATATGAAACCCTTGGAAACTCACCAACTTTATAGTTGACCTTTTATTTTTAACATGTTTCAGGAAACGCGCATGTTTGAAGTCTTCATTTGAAGTTGCTTAAATCTAGGATTTGGACCTAGAATAATGAATAAAGTGCTTATGTTATGTTTTGTTTTGTTTGAAACTAGTTCATGATTTAGACTTATGATTGTATCTTCATTGAAACATATAATAATATTATTTTTATTTAAAGATAGCGTTATGTGGTTGTGAACAATCTTAACCCTCACATCTCGATGATTCCGCCATCAAGGTTGGGGTGTGACAGCGGACTCTCTAATGATGGCTTTAACTGAGAATCAATATGATCAGGTAAAGATTTCACTTGATGTGTCCATGATGGTCTTCCTTCATACAAAACCTACACGTCAAGTTTCCTTTCCTCTTTATCCAAATCGTATGCATGCTTAACATCCAACATGTCATAAAAAATACATGGCTCCTCGATATTCTCCTTATTTTCATAAGGCTTACACCCGTCCATAATGTCCGCCATAAAGCATTCATTATCAACAGAGGAGTTAGTTACTTTGTCATATACATTGACACTTAATATACGATTACCAAAGGTCATGTCAACTGTTCCATCACGAAAATTAATTTTTGTATTAGCAGTTGCTAAAAATGGTCTACCAAGTATGATATTAGATTGTTTGGTTTTGTCAAAAGAAGCATAATCGAGCACTAAGAAGTCAACTGGATAGTAAAAATCATCCACCTTGACTATTACATTTGTTACTATGCCACGAGGGAGTTTTAATGTGAGATCGGCTAACACCATCGTGGTATTGGCTTTTTGTAAAGGACCAAAGTCATATTGATCATATAAACTCCCAAGTAGAATACTAACACTAGCTCCAAGATCGAGTAGCGCCCGTGCGACTTTAAATTCACCAACTTGAATAGAAATAATGGGCGCTCCTGGATCTCTAAGCTTAGGTGGAAGAGCACCTGACAAGATAGCACTCACATTGGCCGGAACATCAAGTTTCTTAGGAAACTTATGAGTTCGTTTTTGAGTGCACATATCTTTCAGATATTTGGCATAAGCAGGGACTTGTTTTATGCATCCAACAGAGGTAAGTTAACTTTAACTTGTTTAAAAATCTCCCATAATTCCTCTTATTGTGGGCCTCTTTTGTTTATTACTTTCTTTGGTTCAATCAAAACTGAAGAATAAGGAATGGTATTACCCTCCATTCCCTTATCCTGACCTTTTTGCACATTATCTTTTAAAATTGATTTAGTTATCTCTTGAAAGGTTACCTTTTTATTGATTTTGGTAAAACAAGTTCCTGTTCATTTTCACTATCACTATCAACATCCTCCACTACCCCTTCTACAAATGGTGGTGGAAGGACAACTTTGTTGTCATACACCTTACCGCTACGAAGAGTACTTACCTGATTGATTTTCACATTCCTCACGTTCTTCGTGTTAGCTCCCTGATGTTGAGGATTAATGGTGGTATCACTTGGTAACTTTCCGGGGTTCCGCTTGATTTGAGCCACATCCTCAGATAATTGACCCACTTGCTTGTTTAAGGCTTTATAAGCCTTGTCTCGGATTTCATTTTCCCTCTTATTCTCTTGCATATTTTCTTACATCATATTCATTAAAGCATTCAACTTCGCATTTATAGAGTCCTCATTACCAACTTGTCCCAATCGAGGATTCCCTTGATAGTTTCTTGATGAACTCCCTTATTGACCCCCATGATGGTATCTTCCTTGATTGTTTCCTTGAGGATATGAAGCTCTTTGATAACCACTTGTATTATAAGTCCCTTGTGCTCGGTTTTGATATGTTTGACCACCTTGATTATTGCCTTGAAAATTAGGGTTCATTTGGTTTGAAGCATTACCATACTTGAAATTTGGATGGTTTCTCAATCCTGGATGGTAAGTGTTGGAACTCATATCGAATTGCTTTCTATCTCCATAAACTTGATTAACTTCTTCACTTCTTCCCTTTACCACTGGACATGAATCACCATTATGGCCCATTTCACCACATTCTTCACACACATCATATCCTACATTTGCAACCTCCTTCAGACCTGTTCTTCCTAGTTTTGCCAGTTGTTTCTCCAACGATGCAATTCTCTCCTTAGTATCATAATCAATTATGGTTGACCTCACCGAAGTTGATTTTGCTCGTCTACTAGCAGAAGCTTGTGCTTTGGAGTTCCTACACATCCTCTCTAAAAATTCCCAATCTGCATCTTCATGGTTAGAGAGGAATGTGCCACTGCTTGTAGAATATAAATACTTTCTCTCTTCATTAGTCAATCCGTCTGAAAAAGCTTTTATTAATTCCCAACATGCAATTCCATAATGTGGGCACATACGGATTAATTCCTTAAACCTTGTGATTGCCTCATGAAACTGTTCTCCAGCTTGTTGTTGAAAAGAACGAATAGCATCTCTTGTGTCACTAGTTTTACCCATCGAGTAGTATTCATCTAAAAACGTTTATTGCATTTCTTGCCTTATGTGAATACTATTATCAGGCAATGTGAGAAACCATTGCTTAGCTCGATCTTTCAAGGTAAATTGGAACAATCTTAGCCTCACCTCATCTTATGTGAAATGATTTCCACCAATAGTGCTACATATGGCATCAAATTCAGCAAGATGCACATGTGGTTCTTCCTTTGATGTACCTCTAAATGCGGGAAGAATGGTGAGATAATGAGGACGGACATCAAAAGCTCTTCCTCTACGATTTGGAGGTGCAATAGGATTTGGGTTCTCAGAAATAGCCGGTCTGAAGTGGCTATCGACACCTTGTACTTGAGCTCTGTAAGGCCTTCTTGAATTACCATTATTGTTAACCCTACCCCGTTGTTGATTTCCAGGTGGTACATTCCATCCATGTTGATCATTCCCTTTGTTAGGACCGTGTGCGTACGGAGTACTAACTGATTCTTCGTTATACCAGATCAAATAGTGTGGAATCCTATTTGATTGGTGATCCAGTCAGGGAGAACGTAATCAAGATCAAACCTAACGATTAGAAAACGTTAAGAATGGACTAGGAATGATCTCAGACGTTATATGAACTTGGAATGGACGAACAGGACGCTCTAGGTCGACTAGGGTTTCAAGTATTCGAAGTGTTCTGTTTTTCCACGAATTAAGTGGCATTTATAGGTTACAGCTATCATTCGTACGACTGAGCCAAGCGACTGGCTCAGTCGTGCGACTGAGTCATACGATTGGTTCATTCGGACGACTGAGTCAGTCTTATGACTCAATCGTACGATTGACTCAATCACCTGGTTCAGTCGTGTGACCGGCCCATTCGTATGGTTCAGTCGTGCGACTAAATCAGATTACTTAGTTAAACACATTCTTGAACCTTTGATGGTTCAAACCTATGTCTAACAACTGTAAACCTATATAACATTTTCATATATGCGTGTACTAATAATTGATATGAATAGGTATAACATGTAAACAACCAATAAACATAAATACAAGAGATTCTCATTATAATGATCAAACGTTACATATGTGTTACAAGAAGAAGTTCTATTACATTGTAGCTCACTAGACTAGAACTGGGGACATGTGTACCAACAAACTCCCCCTTGGACCTAGTTCTATCTAGACTTTGACTTCTTTCTTGAATTCTTCAAATCTCTTCTTCCTATCTTCTCTAGAAACCCCGGAGTGAATATCGAATGTGAAGCATAAACGTATGATGTGTTGGAACTGAAGTGCTTGCATGATATCTTGAGTGTCAAAAAATAGTGGCCACTTGTACAAGATGTATACATCTGACGCAGACAAGTTAGTTAGCCACATAGGGTCAAATACCCTAACTGTCTCGACCTTCCCTTGTTTCTCCAAAACAATGACTGCCTCACCAGTGCGCCAGTCATAGTACCACCATTTAAAATGGGGTGCAAAATCCTGTGGCATTTCCCTCAATGGAATACGCGACATTGTGCGCGGAGGGTGCCATCGCAAGACCACCTTTGGTCTTCCTGAGGTGGGATCAACCTCGGTCTTATGAATTAACATTCTGGGCTGTTGATGTTTAAAGTTTACCCACCTCATATGATACTCTTTCTTCAGTGCCTGCTCAAACCATCCTGACATCTTTCCTGGAACAGCATACAGGAGGTTCAAGTTGGCTAGACGATTAAGCTCAAATCCAGGGAGAGTTTTCAGATCGTGTGGCAATCTGAAATATTCAATTCCCTTCTCCCTCTTGATAGCATACACTTTGAGATCCTCAAAGTATGCCCAGCTGATAATTTTGCCAGACACCTTTTGATGCTTCTTTATCTTGTAAAGCTTGGTGTCGGCATTTGACTTGTTTAGCGCCCGCTGTTTCTTCATCTCCTCCAGGCAGGCTATCCATTCAGCCTTTTTGGATACTAGGTCACATCATCTGCCTGAGGAGCTTCTGTTGTGGCTGCTTTCACAGCAGTCATCTCTTCTACCTTATCGAAGATGTTGTTATCAAATGTTTCCCCCAGATCTGGGAGAACTTCGCCTTCAGCGTTAGTATACTGAGGATAGTCATCAGCAGTGATGTCCTCAATCTCCACTTCATCAACGTCTTGTAGTTCCTCGTCACTGACTACGTCGACCTCAGGAGCATCTTTTACCAGCTCGTCAGGATACAGACTAAACAATTCAGCAATCTGTGCATCTGTTAAATCATGTATTATCTCCCCCTCTTCAGCAGTGTAACTGACAAATCGTTGTACGATCCCTTATAGATCGAGGATCATCGTCAATTTTGAATCGATATGACGAAGGGGCACAACGTCGTGCTCATTAACTTGTTTAGCTGAACCTGTTCAACAACCAAATACAGTACAAGTAAGTATACATTAAGCACATAACAGATGTTGATTTAACCTTTTAGTTTTATATAAATAGAACAGAATTTGATACAAGATTTCAAGTACAAAGTTTAAATAATAAATAAACATCTAATCTTGAACTTTGCGTTGAATCTGAGCTGGATCTTCAGTAGATTGGGAGGTAGACGGAGCAGACGAGGAAGTCCTCTGATCTTGTTTCCTTTTGGTTCTTTGTTCGTGCTCAGGATCAGAGGGAGAAGTAGCTGCATCTCCATCTTTGTTGTCATCATCTTTATCATGTGAATCTTCGTCACCCTCCTCGTCAGCATCTTCATCATCATCCTCGTCATCATCATCCTCATCATCATCATCATCACCTTCATCACCATCTCCTTCTCCAATCTTTAGAGTCCCACTTTGAGTCCCTTTGAGCTTAAGCAAAATTGACTTGTTTGCAGCTTCTAACTCCTCCAGCTTCTTATCCGACTCAGCTTTGTGCTCTAGGAGACCTGTGATCTGATCAGTCTGTTGAGAGATCAGTTGAGCTTGGGAAGAAGTCAACTCTCGCAACTGATGTATCTCAGCAGACTGGGAAGAAATCAACTCTCTCAGCTGCTGTATCTGAGCCGTCTTGGCCTCATCCGAGGCCAGCAGCTTGACCACCATGCTGTTTAGAGCTGCAAGCTGCTCTACCACAGAAACTGGTGGTATGAATGAGCTGAATGGAAAAGATGAGGGTCCTGTATGGTGAGTAGTGGTGATTGTGGTGGCTGTGGTGAATATAGGAGAGGGTATGAATGAAGTGGTAGGGGGTACAGTGGTGGTGGTGGTGGATGTGGGAGTGTGAGATGTAGGGATAGTGGTGGGATGTATGGTGGTGACAGGTGGTGGAATGGTAGTTTGGGTGGTTGAGGTAGTGGAAGGGGAGATGGTGGATGATGTCAAGGTAAACCGCAATCTCTTTCCCTTCTTGACTTAGGGACGAGCCATAGTCTTTTTCCTCTTACCTTTAGATGCAGAGGCTCCCCCTTGGCTACTTATCGGATCCGGTGCATATGAGGGATCTGATGCCGCTGCAGCTTCCCCGGACTCCACTTGGCGTCCACCTACCGCCCTCATGCCTCTTTCTGTGGCAACAACTTTGCTACCCACAGTCCTCGTTAGAGGCTCTTCATCACTTTCTTCCTCCTCATCAAGCTGAAATCCCGGATGGAATCCAGCTCTCTCAGTTCCTCCTTGGGTGGATGAGGGAGATGTCACCTCGGTGGTCGTAGGCCTAGATTGTGCGGGGCCTGTATCTCCATCACCACTATCATCGTTATCTGAGTCATCATCAGGAATAGCGATCGGCTCAGAATCAGAATCACTCTCATCGTGACGCCACTTCCTCTTCGAAGGCGCCACATAGTCTTCCCGGGCCAGATGCCCAAACAGTCTCTTTACCGGGGGCTTCACCTGCTTCCCCCAGTACACTTTCATTCTCCCCAATGTCGTGTCGTCCATGACCTCCAGAACGACAGCATCCTCCTTCTCCTTGGGCAGCGAGGGGAGCTTCTGATCAATAATCATCTACAGAAAATGTGGATACATGCAGAAGCTATCTTTCCCCTTCGCCTCTATATTCTCCACTATATAGGTGAAGATCATCGTGGAAAAGCTGAAAGGATGATTCAGCACCAATGCCACATAGGCGCTCTGCATCTGGTCGGAGAGCTCGTCCAAGCCGTCCTTCCTGGATGCGATACATCTAAGCAGAACGTGGGCCAGATATTTAAACTGGGGGCACAAGTTGCTCTTGTTGAGCATACTTACGGTGATGTCCCCAGAATACTTGGCCCTCAGAAAGCAGCCTCTAACTGTGAGAGGATGTAATCGGGTGGGGCAATCACGATCATCCCCGAGCTCTAGAACTGTCCTTATATCATCCTCAGTGATCTGAATGGCTTCCCCGAAAATCGAACTCCTAATAGTGTAGGGCTCAGTAGACCTGTCTACAGCAGCGTTCTCCCAGAACGCCTGCTGTATCGATCGGTAGGGAGTGCACGGTGTAGAGATCGCATGAGATATCCTTGAGCGGCATAGGAATGCAATAATCCCGGCAAACTCCGCAGAGTTTCGGGAGGTCAGATCGAGATAAGCACAAATGTTGTGCTTAGTGCTCATAGTAAACCTGCTCGCCATCTGTGACACAAAACAAGTAAACGTTAGAACATGTTGAAGATAGCAAATCACAGTCAATGAACTTTAACCATTTGACTTAATCGTGCGACTGAACAAACGACTGAGTTTTAGTCGTACGATTGAACTGTGCGACTGAGATTTAGTTAAACGGTTGAGTTCATGCGTACGGCTGAGTCATGCGATTGGACTCAGTCGTATGTCTTCTCATACATGTATCTCAATCGTGCGTGTGAACTCATTCGCAAGGTTCAGTCGTACGTTTGGGCCATTCATCCATCTCAGTCGTGCGATTGAGACAATCGGATAGCTTAGTCGTACAATTGAAGTTCATCACCATGTCCGGTCGTTCATTCGACTGTTTGTCCATTCAAATTCTTGTTTTGAGCAAAACTAAGTGTTAAACGTCAAAATTGGGCTCATTACACTCGAAAACTACCGACAAAACCTATTGTACCATTAATTTGATCTTTAGGTTTAGTTTTGATGATGTTTTGATTCTTTTTAGTCCCGGTTACTGTTAGGTCAAACTTCGAGTGATTCGTGTAGTCATCGTTCTGTTTTAATGATGAAGCACCACGAATATTACCTGTATAATAACCGAAGAATGTCAGAACACACACAGAGATGGTAAATATGGATCAACCAAAATTTTGGCAGCGGTTCGTTAGGTCGTACGAGTAGAGGGGCGATTTGGGTTAATGGACGACTGAGTCTGATTCAACCTGTATTTATACAAGGGCAAGTCCAGTCGTACAACTGAGCCTAGTCACCTGGCTTAGTCGTGTGACTGAAGCTAGTCGCTTAATTGAATCGTACGACTGAGCTTGAGTCGTACGGTTCACCCAATCGTCCATTTCCAATCGTACGATTAAACTTCATTCGCACATCTGACCTAGTTGGTCACTTTCAATCGGGCGATAGGATTCATTCACATTGTCCAATCGTACGATTGTACTCATTTGTATGCTCTATTCGTACAACTGGTTCATACTGATGATTCAGTCGTGCGACTGGGCCATACTTGTGACATTTTGACCATTTTACCCACCGACAATTAGCATCATTTAACAATAGATAAAACATTATGTGCAATTGATCATCTCAGACATGATCACTTTTAAAATAAAACTATATTTTGATCACCTCAGATGTAATCCATTTATCCACCTGATCATCTCAGACATGACCCATTTATCCACCCGATCATCTCAGACATGATCCATTTATCCACCCGATCACCTCAGACGTGATCCATTTATCCAACTTATCACCTCAGACGTGATACTTTTATCCTTTCAGAAACAATTTGTTTAAATAAACATTAAGCTCATTTGGTGATGTTAACAAAGAACATTTTGCACAGTCCAACATTGACACATTATACAGATAACTTGAAAGTGTTAAACTACGAACAAAAGAAAACATCTTTTTGTGATTTTGTTAGGTCAGGTTAGTGTAGCCTATTAACATTGACATCATATCAAGGACAGACTCATATGGAATCAGACATGCATAAACAACATTACTTGGAACCTTTGATTTGTATTTAATTTTAAACACTTGCATAAATTACATATCACAGCTTTCTCACTCATCTAAGATTTCTAAGATCTAACTGGGAATCATGGTTGACATGATAAGTAACACCCATTGATTTTGAGCATCAGGCAATGCAGTCACGACGATTGTCAGTATACTTGTCCATTTAAATCCATACACAGAATTTTGACACGCATCAGTGATTAATTAGATGAATTAGGTCATCCAGTATTTGTGTGTTCCACAGGTATATGGTAATCAATCTTCCTTAGGAGATTTTTGAGCGGTCTTGGGACATAGAAGATTTGGTTCTAAGAATTTTCAAAGAGATGCTAAGCCTCAGGTCAGTGCCATCGCACAGCAGAGAGGCGCAAACAGCAATGAATTCTTAGAACGGATAGGTTATGCTACGCCTCAGGTCAGTGCCATCGCACAGCAGAGAGGCGCAATACCTATCTTCTTCTTAGAGCAGTATATTAGAATATACATTGTTTTCAGTGACATTTGTCATCTTTTGCTCTGTTTTTCAGGTCTTTGCTCACATTTATGGCATTTGCTTGCTCCTCTCCCCTTATTGGAAATTGACTGATTATGCAAACCAGGGATACCATGAAAACCCACAACTTGTTGAATTATTTAAGTTTAAGCCAAATCACTGATGATGTCTACTTATCTATTGTGTTGAATCTACCGACACATCGTACAATGCAATGGCACCGCCCTAGATCTACTTTCTCCGGGTAGTTACAGTACCAACCAAGCATACTATCATTTTCCCAATATGTTAGACCTAGACTTCTCTGATTTGTAATTTTCTGTGATTTAATTAACCTAGCAAAACATAAAATCCTTTTGGTGTTCCAAGTAACGTGACACCTGTGTACTATCACTTCCCATTTCATTGAGTCACAATTCCAGTCTTTCTGTCTTTGCCTTTTCAGCTTGACTATCCTTCCCCCCCCTTTTTTTGAAAGTAAATGAATACTGAAATAATAAATAATCTCCCCCTAAAATTCTAAAACAGAAAATCTTTTTGTGTTTTTGGATTTTTATACCACAAGGAAATTAAAAAAAATTAAAACAAAAGAAATACTAAAAATAAAAATAACAGGTGTCGGACTATGTATCTGTTTCTTCTGATATAACATCATTTTTATTTTTAACCCCGTTGACCTCCAGCAGATAGAAAAATCTGGGTTTATCAAATGGTTTGGTGTAGAGGTCAGCGCGTTGAAAATCCATGTTAATTTTGACCACATCAATTAAATGTTTTTCATAGCAGTCGCGTATGAAGTGATACTTGATGCCTATGTGTTTGGTCTTAGGATGTTGGACCGGATTTTTAGTTACTACAATTGCAGCAGAATTATCAACAAATATAGGAGTATAAGAGAAATGCAAACAGTAGTCCCGCATTTGCTGTTGTATCCAAATGATTTGAGAGCAGCAGCTGGTGGCGGCAACGTATTCCGCTTCACAGGTAGATAGAGCAACTGACGTCTGCTTCTTGCACTGCCAACTTACCAATCTTCTCCCGAAAAATTGACATCCTGCTGACGTAGACTTGTAATTCATTTTGCAGCCTCCATAATCCGAGTCACTATACGCCGTTAGCTCAAAGTCATCATCATGAGGATACCACAACCCCAGTGTTGGAGTACCCTTCAGATAACAAAAAGACCTCTTGACTCCAATCAGATGGTTTACTTTGGGTTTCACTTGATATCGGGAACATAAACATGTGGCATACATAATATCTGGAAGCGAGGCAGTGAGATACATGAGAGATCCGATCATCCCACGATACATGGTGGCATCCACCAAATCCCCATTCTCATCAGGAGCCACTTCATGATTTGTGGCGAGTGGGGTACCAGCAGCAGTGTCATTTTCCATATCAAAGCGACTAAGAATGTCACCAACATACTTAGTCTGATGCAGAAAGATGCCGGTAGGGATTTGATCCACCTGTAGTCCTAGGAAGAACTTCATTTCTCCCATGGCAATCATTTCGAACTCTGCCTTCATCACAGATTAGAATTCTTTGCACAACTCTTCGTTTCTGGAACCGAAGATGATGTCATCCACATAGATCTGCACCATAAGCAAATCACCATCCTTTTCTCTAATGAACAATGTACAGTCAATCACACCCCTGCGAAAGTCGTGCTTCAACAGATGGGTGGAGAGCTTTTCATACCAAGCTCGAGGAGCCTGATGTAGCCCATACAGAGCCTTGTCTAGTTTGTAGACTCTGTCCCGATGATAAGGATCTTCGAATCCTTCGGGTTGACTGACATAGACCTCTTCACGGATTTGTCCATGCAAGAATGCACTCTTAACATCTAGTTGATAGACTTTGATCTTCATGTAAGAGGCGTAGGCTAGAAAGATGCGGATAGCTTCCATTCTAGCTACTGGGGCAAAGACTTCATTGTAATCGACTCCTTCGACTTGTCTGAAGCCCTGAACAACCAACCGTGCCTTGTTTCTGATAACAACATCCTGGTCATCCTTCTTGCATTTTAGTACCCATTTGGTACCAATTACTTTGACTGCTCTGGGTCGGTCAACCATAGTCCACACTCCAAGTTTCTTGAACTGTAGCAACTCCTCTTGCATAGCATTGACCCAGGCTTCATCTTTAAGGGCTTCGCTTACGTGTTCGGGTTCAATTTGAGAAACAAAACATCTATAAGCCCCATCATTCACATAACCCTTTTCCATAACTTCAGCGTAATAAGCAGTATAAACTCTATTTCTTGTCTGCATGCCGGAGTGAAGATCACCAATGATAGCATCTGGCGGATGATTTGTACTGATCCTAGTCATAGGAGTTGTAGGAACAACAACTTCAGAGTCCAAAGTTGTGACTGGAGGTTCAGTATCTGTATTTCCAGATGCAGGTTCAGCAGCTGAAGAGCTTCCTTCTTGATCAACATTTGGTGCATTGCTGGTTTCAGTTGCTTCTTCATCATCTAAAGAGTCCTCAATATCATCCCGATCAGCTGTGGCAGATCCCGATAAACCACTTGCAGGTGTTGCATTGCTAGTATCCAGATTTGGTGAGTTTAAAACATCGTGCATCATCTGAGTAGCAATATCATCATCTGAATCTATCTGAGGAAGGTGAAATGAGTTGAAAAAGCCATCGTAGTCAAAGAATGACGATGGACCTTTTCCAGCAGGGGGGATGGTGAAACGTTGAACTTCAACATTACACCATAATTTTACCTGACCAGTAGAGTTGTTGTAAACTCGTTTGTCGGGTCTGCTGTATCCCAGAAAGATCCCCTGATTTGCCTTTTCATTGAACTTACCCTCTTGAGTTTTCTTCAGAAGCGTACAAGGAGCACCGAAAGGTTCCAGATACTCCAGGTTAGGCTTACGCTTCTGTAGTAACTCATAGCAAATCTTCCCGTGCCTCTTCACTACTGACACATGATTAAGTGTGTAGCATGCATTGGCAACAACTTTGTTCCATAACTGCACTGGCAGTTTTCAGTCTCCCAACATGGTCCTGGCTGTTTCAATCAAGCTCATGTTCTTTCGCTCAGCAACTCCATTCATTTGTGGTGTGTATACAGAGGTGAATTGATGAACAATTCCCTTTTCTTTGCAGAAAGCATCCATCCACTGATTCTTAAACTTGGTTCCATTGTCTGAGCGAATTTTCCTAACCTTTAGCTTGTAAAGTGATTCAAGAGTGGTGACAAACACTTTGAATGAGTCAAAGGTTTCGGACTTTGCGTTCAGAAACATCATCCACGAGAATCGTGAGTAGTCATCAGTGACTACGAAGCAATACCAGTCTCCAGCGATACTCTTCGTGCTGACGGGACCGAAGAGATCCATGTGTAGTAGCTCCAGGGGCATCTCGATTGAATTGACATGCTTGGTCTTGTGAGATTTCCTGGTCTGCTTTCCCTTCTTGCACGAGACACAAAGATCAGGAAGTTGGAAGTTCTTGACAGTAACTACTTCAACTAAGTTGTTATGAATCAGATGATTCATCTTCCGGTGATTAATGTGTCCCATTCTTCTGTGGCATGAGATGGATTCTTTCTCTGTTGCTTTGGATAAGAAACACTGAACTGTAGAATCAGAGGAGGAAGCATTAGACATATCCAATACATATAGATCATTGTACCTGGATGCTGACATTAAGACCTGCTCCTCTGGAATCTCCATCTCTTTCTTCAATATGTAACACTTGCGGTTGTCAAACATCACTTTGAAGCCCTTGTCATATAACTGAGACACTGAAAGCAAATTGTTTTCTAATTGCTGAACAAAGTTGACTTTGTCGAACTTTACCTTTTCATTACCAACTTCGCCTTGAGCAGTAATGTAGCCTCCTTTGTTACCAGCAAAGGAAACGTGTCCCCCTTTAATTTGTTTGACATTGAAAAGGAGAGACTTGTTTCCTGTCATGTGCCTGGAAGCTCCGTTGTTTACTATCCATGTATTTGTAGACGCACTATAGCGGACAACCTGCACATTAGAGAAAATAATCAGTTAAGGAGGGGGACCCAAGCCTTTACTGGCTTGGGTTTCCCAGAGGAATCAACCATCATGAATTTGACCCACTGTCCTTTATCAGAGGGTGGAATCTCAACTTTCAACTTATCCTTACTTTCAGACACATCATTCGTTTTCGCTTTCCACAAGCCATCCCTGTGAAAGGATTGTTTGTGGTAAACCTTAGACTGATTTACAGTTTGAGCATATGGTTTAGATTCAGAAACAGGTTTGGCCGCTGGCATCACAGACTTGTCTGTGACTTGTCTGTGTTGCTTTTGGCGTGGAGGAGACGAAAACGACCTAGAAGGTGTTTTAGACCTAATAGGTGTTTTTGATCTAACAGGAGTTTTAGATCGCTGTTTTGAATCTAGATTAACTTTGTTGTTTAGCTCAACCTTAATTCTTGTGGGGCGGTGAGTAAACTTCAGGTTCTTTCTTTTTGTTCTCACTTTTAAGGTTTTCACCTCCCTTGACAAATTTAACTTGTTTAACATTGTGTGTGTTTTGTCTTGGAAGATGATGGGTTTCTTGTTTCACTGATTTAGATTGAGTGGTTTTGGAAATCTTAGGTTGTGTCATAGTCGATTTTTGACCCAACCCAAGAGATGCTTGAATATTTTCGTCCACCCGGTTTCCAGTGACTTGTGTGCTAGTTGTGCCTGATGATGATGCTTTATGGTCAAAAACCGGAGGTGCAGAGTTAATTGTTGTGTCCGGATCGATGACTAGAGGGGTGGTCACCACATGATCTTTTATAGGGTTATCATTAATTGGATGTTGTTTGGTATTCAAGAGGATCTCATGTGGTGGAGGCACAACTTTGTATCCCAAACCTTCCCCGTTGTTGTGCTCTTTAACCAAGTTTTTCAAAATATGTGAGGGACTAGCTAGACTGTGGAGTTTTTGTTTCAAAGACTCGTTTTCAACATGCAAAACCACTCGTTCCTTTTTAATTTCTTTGATTGTATTTATGTAAAACTTGATATCATTTTCTTGGTTAAATGCAACAACCTCAGTTTCTTTTAACTCTTTCTTTAAAACTTCAACTTTTTCTTTATAGCTGTCTTCATTTTGTTTTAAGATTCAGTTTGCCTCAGTGCACAATTTTAAGTCATTTACTAAGTTATCATTGTGATCTAATAACCTAGCAAATTTTAAGTCAATGCTTTCCCTAAATTTTTTCACAATCAACACAAGCATGTCTAGCAAAGAGTTCGTCTTTCGATTCTACCTGTGCAGATGAGGACGTTCCAGCCATAAAAGCATTCTGAGACGCTGGTTGTGCTTCAGATTCAGCATTCAACTCATTTTCAATAAGTTGATCAACAGCAGCTGTGACTTCATCCAATTCAGCAGTGTCAGGTTCAGCAGAGTTCTCCCCCTCACTTGCTGAGTCTTCATTTAGATCATCAACAGATGCTATGTTGGCTTCACTATCAGATAAGAATCAGAAAGACCAGTCCTGTCCTTAATCACCTTGTGCCACCATAGCCTTTGAGTCACTGCTAGTTGAAGTAGGCTTTTTCTCTCCCTCTTGTTTTGTGAAGGAGGAGAATGGATTTTCATTTCCAGTCTTCTTTGGTTTGACACATTCCCGCTTGAAGTGTCCTTTCTCCCCACAGTTGAAACAGGTGACTTTTGACTTGTCAAAACCAAAGGTAGTATCTTTTGCAGCCACCAAATTCTGACCTGTTTTCTTCACAAATTTCTTTGCTCGTCGCACAGCGCTCGCGAGAGCCCACATAATATCCATCCTCTCCAACTCATTTTCATCCACCTGCTCATAATCTTCATCAGCCAAGTGGCAGTTCCTTATCTTCCCAGCAACCAAACCATCGTAGGAATGAACCACAGCAGCAAGCAGGTCCATGTGTTCCTTTGCAACTTCCACAGTTACTTTTCCCAGATTTTCAGTCATCAACTTTGTAGATTGAGTAACTGTTGAACTTTGTAGAACCCCAGATGCACCATGTGACTCACTAGCAGATGATGAGCCTTGATCAGTAGTTGGTGATGCATTTGACACAAAGGCAGTCTACAGAGGAGCGCTGGAAATTTTGGAAGAAGAAGTTGAAGAAGGAGCAACATTGTAGAGTGTAGGATCCTGAGCATAAGAACCCTTCTTTGCCTGTTGTGTCTAACTTCTTCCTCTCGCAGTTTCAGAATAAAGTCATTTTTATCCAATGTCTCAAGAACTGAATTGTGTCTTAAGGTGGAAATAAACGAATCCTACTTTTCTAGAAGTCCATCAGCCAAACTGGAGACCTTTTCTTCTTTAGACATGGTTACCCCATGAGTGTGAAGTTCACTCATCAGATGATAGAAGCGGTCGATTATGTCGTCCAAACTCTCATTCCCAATAGCAGAAAAATTATCAAATTCTTTCTTGAGTGCTTTGGCCTTCAAAGACTTCAGAGTTAAGCTCCCTTCATATCTTTTCTCGAGAGCTTTCCAGAATTTCTTACTTTGTTTATGATCAGAATACTGATGGGAGATCTCTTTAGGAATAGACTGGGTGAGCATAGTGTAAGCTTTCTTTTCAGCATTGTAGGCAATCTTCTGAGCATCAGTCAGTCCACTCAACGTTAAGGGTATTCCATCAGCACCAACTGGCATGGTATAACCAGTTTCAATAGCGTTCCAAAGATTAGTATCCACGCCATTGATATGAATCTCAAACCTCTGCTTCCACTGCGGGAACTCATCAATAGACAGAAGCTTAGGAGGTTTATTGTGGTTACCAATCTTATTTTCCAGTAATAGTAAGTTCTGGATCCTTGAGTCTTTCCCTGCTGAGAACGCGAAGTTTTCGGAGTCCATAATGAATGTTGACTTAAACTTGAAAACAAAACTGTTAATGCGATTGGGGATTACGACTGAGATGCGATTGACACTAACAGTAAGCGATTGAACTCAATCGTGCGATTGAACTCAATCGTTCGATTGAACAAATGACTGAGACACTTGGGTGACTGAACAGACCGACTGACTCAACTGGGCGACTGAACTGTGCGACTGACTCAATCGGACGATTGGACTAGGCGACTGACTCAATCGGACAAATGAACAGGCGACTGACTCAATTGAGATAATCGCGCGACTGGGACTGCTGAAATCTTTCGCAACTTTTGACCTAAAACGCAAGTTTTGACACCCTAGACGGCTGAAAGTCAAAAAATATTGATTTTTCAGAACCTGCATACGTAAAGACTTGATTTTTAGCAGAAAGATTGGATCTTTTCGCGTAAAAACGTTGACTTTACCAAAAACTTGATTGAATCAACAAAGAATCAAGAGCCTACTAGCTCTGATACCACTTGTTAGGACCGTGTGCGTACGGAGTACTAACTGATTCTTCGTTATACCAGATCAAATAGTGCGGAATCCTATTTGATTGGTGATCCAATCAGGGAGAACGTAATCAAGATCAAACCTAACGATTAGAAAACGTTAAGAATGGACTAGGAATGATCTCAGACGCTCTATGAACTTGGAATGGACGAACAGGACGCTCTGGGTCGACTAGGGTTTCAAGTATTCGAAGTGTTCTGTTTTTCCACTAATTAAGTGGTATTTATAGGTTACAGCTATCATTCGTACGACTGAGCCAAGCGACTGGCTCAGTCGTGCGACTGAGTCATACGATTGGTTCATTCGGACGACTGAGTCAGTCTTATGACTCAATCGTACGATTGACTCAATCACCTGGTTCAGTCGTGTGACCGGCCCATTCGCATGGTTCAGTCGTACGACTGAATCAGATTACTTAGTTAAACACATTCTTGAACCTTTGATGGTTCAAACCTATGTCTAACAACTGTAAACCTATATAACATTGTCATATATGCGTGTACTAATAATTGATATGAATAGATATAACATGTAAACAACCAATAAACATAAATACAAGAGATTCTCATTATAATGATCAAACGTTACATATGTGTTACAAGAAGAAGTTCTATTACATTGTAGCTCACTAGACTAGAACTGGGGACATGTGTACCAACACCCCCAATTGTTGTTTCCGTTATGACCCTCATCTACACCAAAATTCGCATTTCATGCATCATAATTTGCACCATTATTAGGTTCTCCATTGTTATTCCATTCATCTTCATAGTCCTCATCACCTACGTGAACACTATGCATGCTCACATGATCAAAGTCATCCCCTTGATTGAGGTTATTTTGATTCATGTTATTGTTGGGTGGTGGTTGATTCAGGTTGTTGTGACGGTTGTTATTTGGTGGAGGGGGTGGAATTGGGTTTGGATTTTGAGGTGGTTGGTTATTTGGGTTTTCCATTTGGGTTGAATTAGATGATATATTAGCTGCTTGATCAATGGCTTGTGAAATTGATGTAGTTGGTAGCTCTGATCAATGCAAGACACGATTATACCTTGTTGATTTCTCTATCTCTGGATCGAACACTAATGGTGATTTCCTACCCGGATATCGAGTATGCATGCAATCTATCACCTGCACACTGAAAAACACCAAGCGTAACAAAGAAATAAAACAAATAAAACAAAAACGAGTAAACAAAACAAATCAAATAACAAAACACCAAGCGCACCGATTCCCCGGCAACGGCGCCAAAATTTGATCAATGTCGAAGTACCAATCAAATAAGATATAAAATATGTGTTCCTATCCACCTTAAACTAGTTAGGGTAAGTAGGGTTGTCGATCCTCATAGAATTAGCGGTCGGTGTATTGTAATTGAATTTGTACGATAATGATTAAATTGAGAAATTACTAAACTATTGCCTCTTGGCTGTGAAAAGTGAGATTTGAAATAATTAACAAATTAACTAAGAAAATACGTGCAAGTAATTAAAATGGATTAGAAGTCAATTATGAAAAAGGGTAATCCACTCCGGGATTCAGGATCGGTTTTCGGTAATTGTTTAATTCAACTAAGTGGAAAATCCTTGATGGGGATCCTATACGTGTAACGTTAAGTGCTAATGATAACCAAGACTTAATGGGTCTTGGTAACAATACCAATTGGATTAACAATCAAAACCTTGAAATCATACAACTTGCGCAAAATTATATGACATTCAAATCAAGATTCAATAAAACAATTGTTTAAACAATCATGACACAAGTTAAACTGAATAAAGAACTTAACAGGTTCTCAACTTTAATCCCAACACGAATTGAACACGAACAAAAACCTAATAACATGAAACCTATTACCCGAGGTAAATCACGCGGAGTTTAGCCTTACATCTTCATGAATTCAACAATGAAATCGGATTGGAACATGAATTGATGGATTGGAATGAGTTAGAGAAGTGGAGAAAGCCTCAAGAATCACCAAAGTTTGTCCCTTTTTGCTCCTAATGCGAATTAGGGTTTTGAAAATTAATTCTCCTCTTTAAATATGGTCAAAATCCGAAGATTTTGGTCACACCCGGCCATATGATGTAAGCTACGTCCAAAAGGATGTAAGCTACGTCCTTTCCTCAATCGTACGCCCTAGCCTACTGTCTTACGTCCTCAATTCAGGGGATTTAGCAAATGGACGTAAGCTGCGTCCTCTTCTCAACTTGCTTCGTTCTTTCTTTCGTTCTTGTCTCGAGCTCCAGATCTCATCCGTCTTCCTTCTAATGCTCAATTTCCTTCCTTTTAGCTTCCTGTACCTATGCTTTATAAACAGAACAAAGTGACTGCGTCCACTAATAATGCTATGATAATAATGCATAATTGAACACTTAAAACATATATAAAATGTGAACGCATTATGCGCCTAAACAGTGGCCCATGCGTCCAACGGTTTAATTTACTAAGTGTTCCCAACCGCCCAAAACCCCTAACCGCCTAAACAGTACCCAGCCGCCTAGATGTTCATGCGCCTAAGTCAGGCCCATGTGCCTGAATAGTGCCCAAACGTCTGGAAATGTCCTTCAATGACTAAGTGTTAGGCCCAAACGCCTTAATAGTGTCCATGCGCCTAAATAGGCCCATGCGTCTAAGTGAAAAATGACTAAGTGTAAGTCCAGACTCCTGCATAGTAGCAAAACACCTAAACAGGGCAGAAACGCCCAAAGAGTGCCCATGCGCCTAGACACTTAAAATATTTTCTGAAATTTCAGGGAAAAAAACAGAAAGTTTAGGGTTTGACCTTATTTGACTTATGGGCAATGATTACCCATTTTAAGCATGATTATGGGATGTTTTAGGGTTATGGAATATATGAATGATGTATGGTATGTATAATGTGTTATCTTTTAATGGTATTTATATGTATTTAATTTATGTTATAAAATGCGTTAAATATTATGTTATTACTTTACGTAGTATGACAAACGAATGAAAGAATGTAAAAAATAACGTAACGAAATGAAAGATAACAATGATGAAAAGTAAAACGTAATGAACGAAAGAATGGCTTGCAAGCAAATAAAAGGAGGTGCACGACCATGTGTCGTTAGCTCAACTGTGGTATGGGTTAGCTACCCCAAAGGATGTACACAGGGTCAATCATTGAGATTGACAAGGCCCTTTGGTATTCCCTAGGTGACTGGATCAGCTTCGGGTACAATGTTTGTGGTTTAATTACCACAGGTCCAGCATCAGCTTCGTGCATAGTATTCGGGGTATACCAATTGGTTGAATGAATGGGAGAGATGACTTGCCCTAGGTGACTGGATCAGCTTCGGGCACAATGTTCATGGTTTAATTACCATAGGTCCAACATCAGCTTCGTGCACAATGTTCGGGGTATTGTTCATCAATCCATATGAACGTAAAAGAATGACGTAACGTACAAAATAAAGAAAGAAAGTAAACAAGTACAAAAATAAAGAAATGATAATAAGTACGTTACGAAAGAATGAGAACGAAAGTAAGAGAATGTTAACGAAAAGCATGAAATGAAAGCATGCTATGACTATGATGGTGGAAAATGAATGATAACGAAAGTTAAAAGTAATATTCTCTATCTGTACGTATGATGCATGACCGCGTATGAAAGTAAAGAAAGTTTATATCGAAAGTAAATTATTTTATTTATAAAACTAAAACTCACTCAGCAACGCTGACTTTTCTGTATTTTCTAGTTGGCAGGTAAAAGTTGTTGAGGATGGCACGGGGCAGCTACTTGGCATTTTTGGGATGGCATCCATTAGTATAACAATGACATTTTTGTGATGTAATGCAATTATAATATTTTGTAACTGTTAACCGTATTGTATTACCTTACAAAAGTTGTCATTAATATGTATAACATGATTTTAAATTTCAATTTCTGCTGCGATGCTTTAAATAATTGTCTGTTTTATGTGCGATGAATGATCAACTGTGAGGTGCCCGGGAACGGGGCCTTACAAGTTGGTATCGGAGCGAAAGTTTAAGTGAAACGGGTAAAAATTTTCAAAAGAAACCTAAACTTAAACTGAGAATGGGACAAAGGGAAGGGATGCCAGTCCAAGTAGCTACGTGCCATCAAGTATTTTCTTTAATGTTAACTGGTATTATGTGCGCATGTTATTTGATCTGTTTGCCCTTAGTAGATTTAGATACTGATGTAGACAGGATAAGAAATGCTTAGGGTATGAAGAGTAAAGTAAGTGGCTAATCATAACTGGCCACTGTAATTAGGGATTTACTATACTTAACTTAAACTGAGCTATTACCTTGAATGACTGTGTTAGTGTTTGAATCTTATAGTGAATAGGAATGGCTGGAGGTAGATCTTCTAAGGCTTCACGAGGCGGAGTACGTGGTGGACGTGGTGCTGAACCACGGGCCATAAGGGAAGGCCCAGGGTTGAGAAGGTGACCTATGATGAGCCTGAGACCCCTCATCCGGAGGGTGGAGATAAGAGTGCTAATTTGAGAGCCTCAGTGAAGGAGGCCATGGTGGAGGAGGTTCATCAGGTCATGCGGATGATCTTGCCGTCCGTAGTGACCGAAGTGATTAAAGCTATTAGAGAAGGAGAGAGGAGGGATAGGAACAGTTCTTCGGGAGGGAGAGAGCAACCCGAGATAGAGACGGTTATCCCTACTGATGAGGAAGAGGAGGAAGAAGAGCCTGTGCTGGAGGTAGCACGAGGCTATACCTATGGGGCATTTCAGAGATGCAAGCCCCCTACCTTTGATGGTAATGGCACTGCTGTTGCTGCACACCGATGGGTGAGGGAGATGGAGGCTGTTCTGGAAATCATCGAGTACCGGGAGGACCAGAAGGTAATGTTTGCCACCCATTCATTTATGGACTCGGCTTTATGCTGGTGGGACAACATTGTCCAAGCTGATGGTAGCAGGGCGATTGGTAGAATGAAGTGGAGTGAGCTGAAGAAGTTGGTGATTGAGGAGTTTCGTCCTTATCGAAAGTTAGATAAGGTGGAGAGGGAGTTCCTGCAGCTAGAGGAGGGAACCATGACACATCAATAATACACCACCAAGTTCAACGAGATGGCACGACTGGTGCTGGATTAGGTGACACCCCTGTCATGAAAGATTAAAAGATACATCCAGGGCTTGCCGGTGGATATTCGTAAGCACATGATCACCGCCCGACCAAGTCTGTTTAGGTCGGTGGTTGACTTGGCTGGGAGACTGTATGATGAAAGGGAGGTAGTGGTGGCTGTAGTGAGTAAGAAAGGTGGTGGTGACCGGAACTAGAACGGGAAGCGGTTTGGACGAGGTGGTGCTCCGGCAAATAACAAGAATGCTAGGGTGGATGATCGACGGGTGATTGACACAGGCTCGGGAGTGAAGATATGCGGGAAGTATGGAAAGGAGGATGCTGGTGAGTGCAGGCTGGGGCTTAATGTTTGTTTCAAGTGTTGGAAGCCCGGCCACATCTCCAGAGATTGCAGAGCAGCGAGGTGTTTCAACTGTGGTGAAGTAGGCCACCTGAGCAGGGTTTACAGGAAGCCGAGGGCAGAGAGTTCCAGAGCGGGGAAGAAGACTGGGACTGAGGAGCAAAGGGCAAGCGCCAGAGCATTCATGATGACTTAGAGAGGAGGCTAGGATGGACCCCGATGTTGTGTCAGGTACGTTTCTAGTAAATCAAACTCTTGCTTCTGTGTTATTTGATTCTGGTGCAAGTAGGAGTTTTATTTCTGCTGCTTTCTGTGCTAAATTGCCTGTTAGTAGTAGACTTATTGATGAGCCCTTTGATGTAGAAACTGCTATTGGTAAGTCCACTAGAGTTACCAATATGATAGAGGACTGTGCCATAAAATTAGAGGGTCATAGGTTTGCTGCTAAGTTACATGTGAAGCCCTTAGGTGGATTTGATGTAGTACTAGGGATGGAATGGTTAGCAACCTATGAAGTGAACATTCTGTGTCGCAAGAAGATGATTAGATTGACAGCGCCTGACGGGAGTTTGGTGACGATATACGGTGATCGAGTTACGACGATTCAAAGAGTGATTTCGATGGCGGTGGTGGCAAGGTGCATGAGGCGTGGATGTAGTGCTTATTTGGCCTACGTGAAGGATGTAGACACGTCAACACCACAATTATCTGATGTACCGGTGGTGTGTGACTTTCCGATGTGTTTCCAGAGGACTTATCAGGTCTGCCACCGGATCGCGAAATCGAATTTCAAATTGACTTGATACCCGGTGCTCAGCCTGTCGCTAAGGCACTGTATCGGTTGGCTCCGACTGAGATGAAGGAGTTGATGGAGCAACTGCAGGAGTTGCTTGATAAAGGTTTCATCAAACCGAGTATCTCTCCTTGGGGTGCTCCGGTCTTGTTTGTAAAGAAGAAGGACGGTAGCATGAGGATGTGTATTGACTACCGTGAATTGAACAAGTTGACGGTGAAGAATCGGTATCCATTACCGAGGATTGATGACTTGTTTGATCAACTCCAAGGTGCCAGTTGGTTTTCGAGGATAGACCTTCGATCTGGCTACCATCAGTTGAAGGTGAAAGAGCAGGATATTCCTAAAACAACTTTTCGCACGCGTTATAGACACTACGAGTTTCTCGTTATGTCTTTTGGTTTAACCAACGCGCCAGCTGCTTTTATGGACTTGATTAATCGAGTGTGTCGGCCGATGTTAGATAAATCAGTGATTATATTTATCGATGATATCCTGATTTATTCAAGGAGCAAAGAAGAGCATGTCGGGCACATTCGGGAAGTGTTGGAGATATTGAGAAAGGAGAAGCTGTATGCTAAGTTCTCCAAGTGTGCTTTTTGGCTGTGCGAGGTGCAATTTCTAGGTCACGTGGTAAATGTTGAGGGAATCATGATGGACCCGGCGAAGGTTGAGGCTGTGATATAATGGAAGTGTCCAAAGACGCCATCCGAGATTCGTAGCTTCTTAGGATTGGCGGGCTACTACAAGAGATTTATTCAAGACTTTTCCAAGGTAGCCTCACCTTTGACTAAACTGACTCGCAAGGATGTAAAGTTCGTGTGGGGTTGAGCACAGGAGGATGCTTTCGAGGAGTTAAAGGCGAGATTAACACAAGCTCCTGTATTGACATTACCCAAAGGTAGTGAAGACTTAGTGGTATATTCAGATGCTTCTTATTCTGGGCTAGGTTGCGTATTGATGCAACGTGGAAGGGTGATAGCCTACTCATCCCGACAGCTGAAAACCCACGAAGTCAACTATCCCACGCACGATCTAGAACTAGCTGCTGTGGTTTTCGCGTTGAAGATTTGGCGGCACTACTTATACGGGACGAAGTGCATAATTTTCACTGACCATAAAAGCTTGAAGTACTTCTTCGAGCAGAAATATTTGAATATGAGGCAGAGGCGGTGGTTGGAGCTCATAAAGGATTACGATTACGAGATCAGTTACCATCCGGGCAAGGCCAACGTAGTGACAGACGTCCTTAGCCGAAAGGAAAGACCTGAGCCAATTCGGGTGAAAGCTTATCAGTTGATTATGACCTCTGATATGATGACACAGGTCAAGGAGTTTCAAGATGAGGCTTTGAAAGAAGATCATCTTAACTCTAAAAGGATGGGAGACTTAGTCGTGGAGTTGGGTGAAAACACTCTCGGTGTTAGAACCCGGCACGGGCAGATGTGGATTCCTTGTTATGGGGATCTACATGAAAAGAACATGGACGAGGCTCATAAGACTCGATACTCCATTCATCCCGGTCCTACCAAGATGTACCATGATATGAAGAAGAATTGCTGGTGGCCAGGTATGAAGCGTGATGTAGCAGAGTATGTGAGTAAATGCCTTACTTGTTTGCAAGTGAAGGCGGAACATCAGAAGCCGTACGAGAAGATCCAACCTTTGGATATACCCGAGTGGAAGTGGGAGCATATGACCATGGACTTTATTACGAAGTTACCACGTACCCCGAGAGGGTATGATGCTATATGGTTTATAGTTGATCGTTTGACGAAGAGTGCTCACTTCCTACCGATCCGACAGACGCATTCCTCTGAGAGACTCATGAATCTATTTATGAAAGAGATTGTAGCTCGTCATGGTGTCCCGGTGTCTATTGTATCTGATCGTGACACTCGGTTTACATCTATGTTTTGGAAGAAATTCCACTACGTGATGGGAACGAGGCTACATATCAGCACCGCTTATCATCCTTAGACGGACGGTCAGTCTGAGAGGACGATCCAGAACCCAAGGACATGCTTCGAGCGTGCGTGATCGATTTTGGAGGGAGTTGGGACGACCTTGTGCCGTTAGCAGAATACTCATACAACAATAGCTATCATGCCAGCATTGGCATGCCACCATGCGAGATGCTATACGGTAAGAGATGCAGAACACCCATTTGTTGGGGTGACATTGGTCAGAAAGAGTTGGGAAGTATTGAGGTGATCGAAGCTACGAATGAGAATTTAGAAAAGATTAAAGCTTTATGAAGGCAGTCAAAGATAGGCAAAAGTCGTATGTTGATAAACGGCGTAGACCGATTGAGTTCCAGGTGGGTGATAGGGTTATGTTGAAAGTCTCACCTTGGAAGGGTATCATACGATTTAGAAAGTGGGGCAAGTTGAGCCCGAGGTATATAGGACCTTTCCGAATCATTGCCCGAGTAGGAGAGGTGACCTATAAGTTGGAATTGCCAGATGAGTTAAGTGGAATTCACCCGACATTCCATGTATCTCATCTACGGAAGTGTTTAGCAGACGAGGATATGATTGTACCACTGGAAGATATCAAAGTGGATGAACGGCTCAATTATGTGGAGCAACCAGTGGCGATCATTGATCGTAAAGAGAAAAGGTTAAGGAATAAAGTGGTTCCTCTTATGCGTGTACAGTGGAAGCACAGGAAGGGATCCGAGTCTACGTGGGAGATTGAAGGAGAGATAAGGCAGCATTACCCTTATCTGTTTGAGGAATAACAGGTTTCGGGGATGAAACCTATATAAGGGGGTGGACTTGTAACACCCGAATATTTTTAATAGACAAGAATGAAAGAATAAAAGTGAATAAAAGAAGAAAATGTCATTTAAACCAAGAAGACGAGTTAAAAGTGTCCAAAAGGACAAAACTTTGAAAAGTTGGTAAATAAAGCAACATGGCCGCCCATGTTGCCTGCTTACACCTTGTCATTCGGGTTTTTAGAGAGAGAGAAGAAGAGCAGAAACTCTCGGGTTTTGAAGAATAAGAAGAAGAAATTGAATTCAAGGTAAGAATTCTTGGTTTTGTGATGTTCTAAACTGGCCTTAGCCTCGATTGTATGCTTATTTGTGTTTATGTGTTCGGTTGTGTGTTTTTAGTATTTTTTAGGCGTTTGAACTCATTACATTTGGGTTTGAGGAAGTCATACACGAAAGCAGCTAAGGTGAGTTCTAGAACCCCCTTTTTAACACGTTTTTAACGAATTTTGGGGCTAGAAATACATGTGTGAATGTTTTTATGAAAAATGGGTTTTCACCCGTATGTGTGTGTGAATGTGTATGTGGGTGGGTGTAAATTTGGGATATATATGTGTGTATGCACATGTTATGATGCTTAGAATGCTAATACTAAGCTTAGATCATGATTTAAGACGAATTGGGACTGATTTATGTTGTTTAAGTGAAAGTTAGTTGCCCATGCGCCTAAACAGTGGCCCACGCGTACAACGGTTTAATTTACTAAGTGTTCCCAACCGCCCAGAAACCCCAACCGCCTAAACAGTATCCAACCGCCTAGATGTCCATGCGCCTAAGTCAGGCCCATGCGCCTGAATAGTGCCCAAACGTCTGGAAAATGTCCTTAAATGACTAATTGTTAGGCCCAAACGCCTGAATAGTGTCCATGCGCCAAAATAGGCCCATGCGTCTAACTGAAAAATGACTAAGTGTAAGTCCAAACGCCTGCATAGTAGCAAAACGCCTGAACAGGGCAGAAACGCCCAAATAGTGCCCATGCGCCTACACACTTAGAATATTTTCTGAAATTTCAGAGAAAAAAAACAGAAAGTTTAGGGTTTGACCTAATTTGACTTATAGGCAATGATTACCCATTTTAAGCATGATTATGGAATGTTTTAGGGTTATGGAATATATGAATGATGTATGGTATGTATAATGTGTTATCTTCTAGTGGTATTTATACGTATTTAATTTATGTTATAAAATACGTTAAATATTTTGCTATTACTTTACGTAGTATGACAAACGAATGAAAGAACGTAAAGAATAACGTAATAAAATAAAAGGTAACAATGATGAAAAGTAAAACGTAATGAACGAAAGAATGGCTTGCAAGCAAATGAAAGGAGGTGCACGACCATGTGTCGTTAGCTCAACTATGATGCGGGTTAGCTACCCCAAAGGATGCACACAGGGTCAATCATTGAAATTGACAAGGCCCTTTGGTATGCTCTAGGTGACTGGATCAGCTTCGAGCACAATGTTCATGGTTTAATTACCACCGGTTCAGCATCAGCTTCATGCACAATGTTCGGGGTATACCAATTGGTTGAATGAATAGGAGAGATGACTTGCCTTAAGTGATTTGATCAGCTTCGGGCACAATGTTCATGGTTTAATTACCACAGGTCCAGCATCAGCTTCGTGCATAATATTCGGGGTATTGTTCATCAATCCATATGAACGTAAAAGAATGACGTAACGTACAAAAGAAAGAAAGAAAGTAAACAAGTATGAAAGTAAAGAAATGATAATAAGTACGTTACGAAAGAATGAGAACGAAAGTAAGAGAATGTTAACGAAAAGCATGAAATGGAAGCATGCTATGACTATGATGGGGGGAAAATAAATGATAATGAAAGTTAAAAGTAATATTCTCTATCTGTACGTATGATGCATGACCGCGTATGAAAGTAAAGAAAGTTTATATCGAAAGTAAAATATTTTGTTTATAAAACTAGAACTCACTCAGCAACGTGGCTTTTATATATTTTTCAGTTGACAGGTAAAAGTTGTTGAGGATGGCACGGGGCAGCTACTTAGCATTTTTGGGATGGCATCCATTAGTATAACACCGACATTTTTGTGATGTAATGCAATTATAATATTTTGTAACTGTTAACCGTATTGTATTACTTTGCAAAAGTTGTCATTAATATATATGAAATGATTTTAAATTTCAATTTTCGCTGCGATGCTTTAATAATTGTCTGTTTTATATGCGATGAATGACCAACTGTGAGGTGCCCGGGAACGTGGCCTTACAGCTCTCCATTGGTGGCCAAACATGAAAGTTGATATTTGCCACTTATGTGAGCAAGTGTCTAACTTGTTCAAAGGTTAAGCTGGAGTATCAAAGACCATTCAGGTTATTTTAACAACAAGAGATTCTAGTCTAAAAATGAAGCAGATTTCAATGAATTCCTTCACGCATTTACCTTGATCTTCCGGCGGATGCAATATCATTTGGGTAATAATATATCGCTTGACAAAATCCACATATTTCCTAGTTAATTTGGATGAAAATAACAAATGTGACCGAACTTACTGTAGGGAGGAAAATGGTAATTTACTCTTTTTTTGGAACAACAAGTATTATTATTCGATACAAGAATTACGAAAGCTAGCCAGTTACTAAGCCATATACAGGATAACAAAGTAGATAACCATTAGCATAGTCTAGTGGTAAAAGGTATATTCCCTCATTTTTAAGGTGATGGGTTCAAACCTAACTTGAAACATGTGATGTAAATTTAATTTTAGTAAGATGAGAGTAGATTAGGGTCGTTAAAAAAGCTAACTTTAAGTTGTTTACAATTAAGCGCGCTCCATCACTTTCATATCCCCTAAACAAACTGGACACTATTTGTTTGTGAAACAAGGTTCTCCAACTAATCAATGCCTAACTTTGTTTCTTTAATACATTTACTATTATAACCATGTACTATTCCCATGATGTATATAGTAGTGAGGTTGCTTCCATTTGATCTCGTGATGAAATATTTGAGTTATGAAAATAATCTTTTGCAAATTTGCAAACATCAAACTTAAATGACCCCATGCAATTAGTAAGGTTTTTTTAACGGCTCTTCACATTATTTTTTGTCACCTGTAGCATTTAACCCCTGATATTCATTATATATATTAGTGGGTAGACCCACGCTATACAGCGGGGTTATAAATGTTGAAAGATTTAATTCTGGTGATTTATATGTTAGTAATAACCACCTTAAAAAGATTACGTGTGAAACACGACGTGTAATAGAGAAAATACTATAAAAATTAAATACCTTAAAACAGAGGAGTAAAAGTGAATGCATAATAGAAACTTTATTATAATTAACAAGCTATATTTAAATTGGTTAAAATAAAATTTGACATAACTCTAAATCTTATATATAAAACTTCAAAAAAGTTTAAGTGATTATATGTAAATTTGATATAATTCGAAGGCTTAAGTATAATTTTCTTTGAAAAGAAAGTCTAGGATTAAAGGTAAATTTGATATAAATTGAAGGCTTAAGTATAAAATTTTAAAAAAGATAAAATGAGTAAGTATCAATTTAAAAAAATAAAAAAAAGAGGGAGAAAGTATTGTACTTAGTTTTAAAAACCCTTAAAAGTTTAAATGTAAATTTATATAAAAACAAGTAGTTTTTTAATTAGTTTGAAGAAAACAATTATTGTGGTGACATTGAAAAATATTCACTTTCACTACTCAAAATCTTTTATATTTTTATATATAGTGATGTGACAGATGTTATCAAGCATCTTTTTCGACTTACCTTAAACACTGATATATTTGAGTATTATTATTATTATAACTTTGTAAATATTTAATAATTATATACTTAAGTGTTTAAATAAAATAATACTTAAATCAAATAGTTTAAGTTATAAATTAATAAATTATATATATATATATACATATATTTTTCAATATTACTATAAAGTAGTATAAATAAGACACTACTTGAAATAAATATATATTATATAATATTATAACTAGGAGAAGTTTATTAAATAGGGGGAAATTAGAAACTATTGTATACAGTACTTGTCCTTATGTTCAAAAGAGTATATTAGGTGCTTAAATTTTGAGTAATATTACAAGCGTGTCTTCCTCAAATGTTTTATATAATAGTATAGATAATACAAATATATATTATAATCATCATCATTATTATAAAAATATTTAGTAATTATATAGTTAAATAATCAAATAAGATACTACTTATTTAGAAATTTTATTGTTGTTGTTATTATTATTATTATTTTATTTTTATTATTATTAGAGTATTTAGTATTTATATAATTAAGTATTCAAATAAAATAATACTTTATTAATAAATTTAAATGTTGATTTAAAGTATTATAAATAATAAAAATATAGTGAAATAAATAATCTCATATTATTAAATAGTATTTTAGTAATATGAAATAATTAATGTATTAATTAGAAAAAATTTATTAAATGAGAGGCAAAATAGGAATAGTTATATATGACACTTGTACCTAATGATTATGAGGTTGTATTAAGTGTCTTAGTTTTTTTATAACACTACATATGTGTCTTACGGTTATAATTTATATAGTAGTATAGATAAGCCATCGTATGATTCTGACTCTCTCTTTAAAACTCCAGTTAACTAAGTATCACATCACTACAAGAAATCTTGTTATTAGTGGCGCCACTTTTAGGGGCGACATACCCCTTTAGCGGCGACTCGTGTTCGACAAATTTCTGGCCGTTGATCAACTGCAGATCTGACGGCTAAGATAACGTCGTACAAAAGGCATTAGCGGCGACGCCTTTAGCGGCGACCGCGTCGCCGCTAATGCCGTTTTCACCAATAACATCGACCGCGGGCAAAGAGGGGCGCCATTTTCTCAGCACCCTCCACGATTTTCACCTCCACACTAGTGCCTGCACCTTCGTCGTCGACCCACCACCACTCGCCGGCCGACCACCCCTGCCTCGCCGGCGTCGGCCTTTCCTCACGTACATCGGCCGGTCCTCGCCGACCACCCATCGCGCGCCGTCGATCTGCCTCGCAGAGGCCCTCGATCTCATCGCCGACCACCCATCGATCTGCTGCTGCCTCGCGACCCTTCACTGGCCTCCTTTAACTGCTGCCTCGCGATCGTTGCCGCTGTTGCTACTTCACTGTCGCCGCTAGATCTGTTTTTGAAGGTAATTTTTTGGTTTTCTTTTCTTAGATTTTGGTTCGTGTAACATTAACACTTATTTGTCTCAATTTTGGCTGGATTTTATGTGAATTTAAGTATAGTGAATTGAATGTAGTTGGATTTTATGTGAAATTGAGTTGTATTTGTGTATTTTGTAGGTTTGAATAGAATAAATTTGGGTATTTTGCAATGTAGTTGGTTAAAATTAGTTGTTTAGTTGGTTAAAATTAATTGATTTATATATGGTTAGTCGGTAGTTATAGGTTGTGATCAAGTTGTTGTTATGGTTTAATTAGTTGTTTAAAATGTAGTTGTTTAATTGGTTAATAATATATTGAAGTCTCTTTCATAACTTGGGGTTCGAATGACCACGACACCCCTTTTGAGTTTTGTCTTAAAACTCGTGTCTTTACATAGCAACAAAGTTCAAGGACAAGTTACAATTCTAGTTGTTTAGTTGATTAATAATTAATTGATTTATACATGGTTAGTCGGTTAATTGGTAGGAAATATATATGTGTCATTTGGTATAGTTACAATTGGTAGGAAATATGAAAGCAATTTGTGAAAAATAACATAAGTTTATTAGTAACCTATTAAAGAATGGTGTGTTTGTGACTTTTGTGCATTTGTGTTTGGATGCCAAGTTTTAGGTTTTTGTGATACACTATATCTTTTTAATTTGTAACGCCCGGAAAATTTTCTGATTGAGTCGGATGATAGTGATGGGCTCGGATGAAAACCATTTAATGAAAATAGAGTGGTTGCGGGTATTACACCAAGTTAACCCTCCGGGTCACGAGTTTAACGAGTTTGGGGTCCCGGGGACGTCTGGCATATAAATAGATGGATCAGCTGAGCAACTCTCATTTTCACTCAAAACGCCATTCTAGAGAGAGAAAGTGTAGAGAGAGAAAGTGCCGGATCGAAGCTCGGGTGGTCAAGAATCGAAGGCGAGTGTTTGTGGACTCCAAAACTACAAGAATCAAGGTAAGAAACGCATCTAAATTACCACATTTGGTGAAAAACCCGAGTTTGGGGTTTTTGGGGTTTTTAGTGGCAAAAATCGACCAAAACACACGTTTTAGGATAATACAACGTGTAAGAAGCTTAGATATAGCTTCCTGGATGATAATGCAAGGGTTTGGGTGGAAAGGATTGGATTTTTGGGCTAAAACGAGCTGATTCGTAAATTTCAGCTCGTTCTGCGAAATTAAGGTCTCGTCCAGCGAAACTGTAAGTTCGTCCAGCGAAACTGGAGGAACCTACAGCGAAGTTACAGTTTCGCTTCAGCGAAACTACATATTCGCCTGAGCGAAACTAAGGTTTCGCTGATGACTATGCCAATGACCAAGTTGACCTTAGATATTGCGAAACTAGGGAATTCCAACGAAAGTTGGGCGCTCGAGGTAGCGAATCTGTCCAGCGAAACTGGCGGATTGCTGCCCAGCGAAGTTAGCAGCGAAACTGCTAATTCGCCCGGCGAAATTACCGGCGAAACTACCCGCGAAATTAGTGGCGAAATTAGGCAGAAATTAACTCTTTTGAGTGTTAACTTATCTGCAGGCAGTGTAGTGTTACCCGCGTCTTAAAGGCTTGATTGAGAGGCTGCTTGTCAAGCACAGGTGAGTTCTATGACCCCTCATTTACTTGTTTTAAATGGTTTTGGGGCTGGAACACATATAAACTGGTTTAATGATGTATGTATGTATGACCCATTTGGGTATAATGTTGTGTTATACGTCTAAGGTATGATTGTGGACTCGACATGTTATGTAAGGTCTTAGTATGAGTCCCCACGGTCTTGGAAAGACAATTAGTGCTACTGCACCAGGATGACACATAGTAAGTGCCTAGTGATGATTGATGATGTAGGCTATGTATGCACGAGGTTATGTATGATGAGGATGATGATGTATGTATGATGTTAAGTATGACGATGATTATACAAGGTAATGTGAGATGATGAATGTAAGATGATGAATGTATGATGATGAATGTATGACGATGTATGTACGATGAATGTATGACGATGTATGTACGATGCTATGTATGATGATGTATGTATGGTGTGTGTGTTCCTATAATAATGATGTATGAATATCTTTCCATGACTTTACGTATTAACGAACGAACGAAGTATTATGTAACGTAAAGTGAAAGATAACGAAAGAGGAACACGATGATGAATGCATGTATTAATGAATGAACGAATGAATGAATGATGATGAATACATGCATTAATGAACGAACGAATTATGTCTTGCAAGCATTGAATAACGCGATTGGTCCTTCTATGTGATTGACCATGGTCATGGTACCTCTACCGCTTACCTCTAGTACCGTGGCATACGTTTTGTTGTTCATATGTTGACTTCGGCCCGGTAGCTAATAACGATCGGGGTGTAGCATATGGTATTGGTACAATTCACCTTTCAATGTGCGCAAGTAAGTATGAACGGGATTCTTGTCATTCGACCACAGTAATCATAGCCAAGTGCTATGAAGTGGGTAAAGCCTGACAGAATCCATACGAGAAGTTAAAGATAACGATGAATAACGAATGATGAAGATAATAACGAATATTATCTCTGTGTACGTATGATGTATGAACGCATGCACGAAAGGATACTTTTAAAATAAGTAAAAGTATGTTTATTTACAAAACTAGAACTCACTCAGCAACGCTGACTTTTTATGTGTTTCCAGTTGGCAGGTAGCGTTGCTGGGGATGGCATGAGGCGGCTACTCAGCTCTTTTGGGATGGCATTCTCCATTTAATAATGATACAACGTCATGCGTTGTGGGTCTATAACGCACGCAACTCATCACGTTGCATGCCATTATGAGATTTCTCGAGTATTCCCCCGGAAGGGATTATTTAAGAAATCTTCTTTAGATTTTGATAAGTTCGCCACGCATTGAGTGCGTGTGCGTAGCACATGCAACAAAATATGTTGCGTGTGAATGTCAAGAGTATTCCGTCAGAGTTCCGATGTACGGAACTACTTAAGGAATATTCTTTAGTATAAAAATTATAAACTTTAAATGTTTGAACTTGATATCTCCTCTAGAGGTCGCTGTATGATCTTAGGAGGAGAGACAAATTTCATTTTGTAATCGAGTCAATGATGTAATGACTATTATTAATGAATGAGAATGTATATATATTTTATCATTTCCGCTGCGTTATTTTATGATTATATACATTATGTATGTTTTATGTGCGATGAACCACCAACAGTAGGGCGCCTGAGAGCGGGGCCTTACAAGTTGGTATCAGAGCAAAAGTTTAAGTAAAATGGGTAAAATTTTCATAATAAACCTAAACTTAAACTGAGAATGGGACAGGGAGAATGAGAATGCCATCTGAGTAGCTGCGTGCCATCAGGTATTTTCTTAAAAGTTAATTAAAGTATGTGCGTGTGAAAATGTGGTTATGTGTGCTGTTAGATTTAGATACCGGTGTAGTCAGGAAGGGTAATGCTTGGGGTACGAAAAGTGGAGTAAGTGACTAATCACAACTGGCCACTGTAATTAGTAACTTACTGTACTTGACATAAACTGAGCTATTTCCTTGAATGACCGTGTTGGTATTTGAACCTTTCAGTGTGTGATAGAAGATGGTCGGTGGTAGATCATCTAAAGCCCCACTTGGTGGAGGCGGTGGCGGAAGTGGTGTGGAACCACGAGCCACAAGAGGAAGACCTAGACAAGAGCAGAAGGTTCCTGAAGAACCTAATACCACTCCCTCGGGGGGAATGGGTGAGAGTGATGATTTTAGGGCCTCGGTGAAAGAGGCAGTAGTCGAGGAGGTGCACCAGGTTATGCAGACGATCTTACCATCTGTAATGACAGAAGTGTTAAAGGCAGTACGTGAGGATGGGAGACGGGGGAGAAATCAGTCCTCCGGTGGACAACAACAGGCAGGGGCAGAGACGGTATTGTCCGATGATGAGGAGGAAGAACAGGTACTGGAGACAGCCCGGGGCTGTGATTACGGGAAATTCATGAGGTGCAAGCCCCCAACTTTCGATGGGTCTGGTACTGCTACTGATGCTCACCAATGGGTGATGGAAATGGAAGCTGTCCTCGATATTAGTGATTGCCAGGAGGACAAGAAGGTGAAGTTTGCCACCCACTCTTTTACAGGGTCGGCTTTATGCTGGTGGAAAAATATAGTCCAAGCCGAGGGTAGCAGGGCTATAGGGAAGATGAAGTGGGCTGAATTGAAAAGGTTGGTGATCGAGGAATTCAGTCCTCGTCGGGAAATGGATAGAATAGAGAGAGAGTTCCTGCAGTTGGAGGCGGGGACGATGACCCACCAACAATATACCACCAAGTTTAACGAGTTGGCGCTGTTGGTGCCAGAGCAGGTGACGCCGGTGTCCCGAAAGATCAACCGGTATATTCAAGGGTTGCCAACCGAAATTCGGTGGCATCTGATTTCCGCTCGACCGAGTACTTTCAGGTCGGCGGTGGACTTGGCGGGGAGGTTGTACGATGAGCGAGCGGCATTGGTGAAGACTGAGGGTGGAAAGAAGGCAGGTGGAGAGAAGGGCTGGCAGGGAAAGAGGTTTGGCCAAGGTGATACCTCGACAAGTAATAAGAAGGCGAGGGTAGATGACCGCCGAGTGGTCGTGTCTGGAGCTGGGGTGAGGAAGTGTGGTAAGTGTGGAAAAGAGCACTCGGGGGAGTGTAAGTGGGGATCCAACCTCTGCTTTAAGTGTGGGAAGACGGGACATATATCAAGGGATTGCCGGATGGGCAAGTGTTTTAACTGTGGGGAAAGTGGTCATATGAGCAGAGATTGTAAGAAGCCGAGGGCTGAGAGCTCTGGGGAGAAGAAGACGGGAGGAGAAGCACCGGGGGCAAAGGCTAGGGCGTTCACCATGACGCAGGAGGAGGCTAAAACGGACCCTGATGTTGTGTCCGGTACGTTCCTAATAGACCAAATTTTAGCCTCTGTGTTATTTGATTCGGGTGCCAGTAGGAGTTTTATTTCTACTACCTTCTGTGCTAAACTGCCTGTTAGGAGGAAATGCCTTGATAAGTCCTTTGACGTAGAAACCGCTATTGGTAAGTCCACTAGGGTTACGGATGTGATAGAGGGCTGTACTATAGAATTAGAGGGCCATAGGTTTGCTGCCATGTTACATGTGATGCCTCTAGGAGGATTCGATGTAGTGTTAGGAATGGACTGGTTAGCAACCTACGAAGCGAATATCGTGTGCCGAAAGAAGATGATTAGACTGACGGCGACCGACGGAAGTCCGGTGACGATTTATGGCGATCGAGTTACAACAATTCCGAAGGTGATCTCAAAGGCGGTGGCGGGAAAGTGCATGAAGCGCGGATGTAGCGCCTACTTATGTTATGTAAAGAATGTAGAGACACCAACACCACAGCTATGCGATGTGCCAGTGGTGTGTGACTTTCCAGATGTGTTTCCCGAAGACTTATCGGGTTTGCCACCAGACCGAGAGATCGAGTTCCAGATCGACCTGATACCGGGTGCCCAACCTGTCGCAAAAGCACCGTATCGCTTGGCTCCGACGGAAATGAAAGAGTTGATGGAGCAGTTGCAGGAGCTGCTGGATAAGGGGTTTATCAGACCGAGTATCTCACCTTGGGGTGCTCCGGTCCTGTTCGTAAAGAAGAAGGATGGTAGTATGAGAATGTGCATTGACTACCGCGAGCTGAATAAGCTGACGGTGAAGAACAGATACCCCTTACCAAGGATCGATGACTTGTTTGATCAACTTCAGGGTGCCAGTTGGTTTTCCAGGATAGATCTTCGATCGGGCTACCATCAACTGAAGGTGAGGGAGCAGGATATCCCTAAAACAGCCTTTCGTACGCGCTATGGCCACTACGAGTTCCTGGTCATGTCTTTTGGGTTGACCAATGCGCCGGCTGCTTTTATGGATTTAATGAACCGAGTGTGCCGGCCAATGTTAGATAAATCAGTGATTGTGTTCATCGATGATATCCTGATTTATTCGAAAAGCGAGACAGAGCATGCCGACCACATTCGGGAGGTATTGGAAACATTAAGAAGGGAGAAATTGTATGCCAAGTTCTCCAAGTGCGCCTTTTGGCTACGCGAGGTGCAATTTCTGGGTCACGTAGTGAATGCAGAAGGGATAATGGTGGACCCAGCAAAGGTTGAGGCCGTGATGCAATGGAAGTCACCGAAGACGCCAACCGAGATTCGCAGCTTCTTGGGGCTGGCGGGCTACTATAGGAGATTTATTCAGGACTTCTCCAAGATAGCCTCACCTTTGACAAAATTGACTCGCAAGGACGTAAAGTTCGTGTGGGGCCGGGAACAGGAGAATGCGTTTGAGGAGTTGAAGATGAGACTGACCCAAGCTCCTGTCTTGACATTGCCCGAAGGAAATGAAGACTTAGTGGTCTATTCGGATGCATCCTATTCTGGGCTAGGTTGCGTATTGATGCAACGCGGAAAGGTCATAGCCTACGCATCTCGACAACTGAAAACCCACGAAGTCAACTATCCCACACACGACCTAGAACTAGCTGCGGTGGTTTTTGCATTGAAGATATGGCGGCACTATCTATACGGGACGAAGTGCACTATCTTCACAGACCACAAAAGTTTGAAGTATTTCTTCGAGCAGAAGGATCTCAACATGAGGCAGAGACGGTGGTTGGAACTGATAAAAGATTATGATTGTGAGATCCATTACCACCCGGGCAAAGCCAATGTGGTGGCTGATGCCCTTAGCCGAAAAGAAAGGCCTGAGCCGATCCGGGTGAAGGCTTATCAGTTGATCATGACCTCAGACGTGATGACACAGGTTAAGGAGTTTCAAGATGAGGCTTTGAAAGAAGATCGTCTTAACTCCGAAAGGATGAGAGGTCTAGTTACAGAACTGGGTGAGAACACTCTAGGTGTTAAGACCCGATTTGGGCGAGTGTGGATTCCTCGGTACGGGGATCTACGTGGAAAGATTATGGATGAGGCCCATAAGACTCGATATTCCATTCACCCCGATGCTACCAAGATGTACCAAGACATGAAGAAAGACTATTGGTGGCCAGGCATGAAGCGTGATGTGGTGGAATATGTGAGTAAGTGCCTGACTTGTTCACAGGTAAAGGCCGAGCACCAGAAACCGTACGGAAAGATCCAACCATTGGATATACCCGAGTGGAAGTGGGAGCACATCACCATGGACTTTATTACGAAGCTACCACGTACCCCAAAAGGGTATGATGCTATATGGGTGATAGTTGACCGATTGACGAAGAGTGCCCACTTTCTACCGATCCGCGAGACGTATTCATCTGAAAGATTGGCGGATCTATTCATCAAAGAGATTGTAGCTCGTCATGGCGTACCGGTGTCTATTGTGTCTGACCGTGACACCCGGTTCACCTCCAAGTTTTGGAAGAGATTCCATGATGCGATGGGAACGAGGCTACATATTAGCACGGCATATCATCCTCAGACAGACGGTCAGTCTGAGAGGACGATCCAAACACTCGAAGACATGCTTCGGGCGTGCGTGATCGATTTTGGAGGAAGTTGGGACGATCACCTGCCATTAGCAGAATTCTCGTACAATAACAGTTACCATGCCAGTATTGGCATGCCACCCTACGAGATGTTATACGGTAGGAAGTGTAGGACGCCCGTATGTTGGGGAGACATTGGACAGAAGGAACTGGGAGGCGTCGAGGTAGTGGAAGCAACGACTGAAAAGTTAGAAAAGATCAAAGCCTTCATGAAGGCGGCGAAAGACAGACAAAAGTCGTATGCTGACAAGAGGCGAAGACCGATAGAGTTCAAGGTCGGTGATCGGGTCATGTTGAAGGTCTCGCCTTGGAAAGGAATTATTAGATTCCGAAAGCGGGGTAAACTGAGCCCGCGGTATATAGGCCCTTTCCGAATTATCGCCCGTGTGGGAGAGGTGGCCTATAGGTTGGAGCTACCAGATGAGCTGAGTGGAATTCACCCGACCTTCCACGTATCTCATCTGAGGAAATGTTTGGCCAATGAAGATATGGTCGTTCCGCTGGGGGATATCGAGGTAGACGAACGGCTCAACTATGTGGAGCAACCAGTGGCGATCATTGATAGAAAAGAGAAACGGCTAAGAAACAAAGTGGTTCCTCTTGTGCGCGTACAGTGGAAGCACAGGAAGGGATCGGAGTCTACGTGGGAGACTGAAGAAGAGATGAGACAGCATTACCCACATTTGTTCGAAGAGTGACAGGTTTCGGGGACGAAACCTAAATAAGGGGGGTGGACTTGTAACGCCCGGAAAATTTTCTGATCGAGTCGGATGATAGTGATGGGCTCGGATGAAAACCATTTAATGAATATAGAGTGGTTGCGGGTATTACACCAAGTTAACCCTCTGGGTCACGAGTTTAACGAGTTTGGGGTCCCGGGGACGTCTGGCATATAAATAGATGGATCAGCTGAGCAACTCTCATTTTCACTCAAAACGCCATTCTAGAGAGAGAAAGTGTAGAGAGAGAAAGTGCCGGATCGAAGCTCGGGTGGTCAAGAATCGAAGGCGAGTGTTTGTGGACTCCAAAACTACAAGAATCAAGGTAAGAAACGCATCTAAATTACCACATTTGGTGAAAAACCCGAGTTTGGGGTTTTTGGGGTTTTTAGTGACAAAAATCGACCAAAACACACGTTTTAGGATAATACAACGTGTAAGAAGCTTAGATATAGCTTCCTGGATGATAATGCAAGGGTTTGGGTGGAAAGGATTGGATTTTTGGGCTAAAACGAGCTGATTCGTAAATTTCAGCTCGTTCTGCGAAATTAAGGTCTCGTCCAGCGAAACTGTAAGTTCGTCTAGCGAAACTGGAGGAACCTACAGCGAAGTTACAGTTTCGCTTCAGCGAAACTACATATTCGCCTGAGCGAAACTAAGGTTTCGCTGATGACTATGCCAATGACCAAGTTGACCTTAGATATTGCGAAACTAGGGAATTCCAACAAAAGTTGGGCGCTCGAGGTAGCGAATCTGTCCAGCGAAACTGGCGGATTGCTGCCCAGCGAAGTTAGCAGCGAAACTGCTAATTCGCCCGGCGAAATTACCGGCGAAACTACCCGCGAAATTAGTGGCGAAATTAGGCAGAAATTAACTCTTTTGAGTGTTAACTTATCTGCAGGCAGTGTAGTGTTACCCGCGTCTTAAAGGCTTGATTGAGAGGCTGCTTGTCAAGCACAGGTGAGTTCTATGACCCCTCATTTACTTGTTTTAAATGGTTTTGGGGCTGGAACACATATAAACTGGTTTAATGATGTATGTATGTATGACCCATTTGGGTATAATGTTGTGTTATACGTCTAAGGTATGATTGTGGACTCGACATGTTATGTAAGGTCTTAGTATGAGTCCCCACGGTCTTGGAAGGACAGTTAGTGCTACTGCACCAGGATGACACATAGTAAGTGCCTAGTGATGATTGATGATGTAGGCTATGTATGCACGAGGTTATGTATGATGAGGATGATGATGTATGTATGATGTTAAGTATGACGATGATTATACAAGGTAATGTGAGATGATGAATGTAAGATGATGAATGTATGATGATGAATGTATGACGATGTATGTACGATGAATGTATGACGATGTATGTACGATGCTATGTATGATGATGTATGTATGGTGTGTGTGTTCCTATAATAATGATGTATGAATATCTTTCCATGACTTTACGTATTAACGAACGAACGAAGTATTATGTAACGTAAAGTGAAAGATAACGAAAGAGGAACACGATGATGAATGCATGTATTAATGAATGAACGAATGAATGAATGATGATGAATACATGCATTAATGAACGAACGAATTATGTCTTGCAAGCATTGAATAACACGATTGGTCCTTCTATGTGATTGACCATGGTCATGGTACCTCTACCGCTTACCTCTAGTACCGTGGCATACGTTTTGTTGTTCATATGTTGACTTCGGCCCGGTAGCTAATAACGATCGGGGTGTAGCATATGGTATTGGTACAATTCACCTTTCAATGTGCGCAAGTAAGTATGAACGGGATTCTTGTCATTCGACCACAGTAATCATAGCCAAGTGCTATGAAGTGGGTAAAGCCTGACAGAATCCATACGAGAAGTTAAAGATAACGATGAATAACGAATGATGAAGATAATAACGAATATTATCTCTGTGTACGTATGATGTATGAACGCATGCACGAAAGGATACTTTTAAAATAAGTAAAAGTATGTTTATTTACAAAACTAGAACTCACTCAGCAACGCTGACTTTTTATGTGTTTCCAGTTGGCAGGTAGCGTTGCTGGGGATGGCACGAGGCGGCTACTCAGCTCTTTTGGGATGGCATTCTCCATTTAATAATGATGCAACGTCATGCGTTGTGGGTCTATAACGCACGCAACTCATCACGTTGCATGCCATTATGAGATTTCTCGAGTATTCCCCGGAAGGGATTATTTAAGAAATCTTCTTTAGATTTTGATAAGTTCGCCACGCATTGAGTGCGTGTGCGTAGCACATGCAACAAAATATGTTGCGTGTGAATGTCAAGAGTATTCCGTCAGAGTTCCGATGTACGGAACTACTTAAGGAATATTCTTTAGTATAAAAATTATAAACTTTAAATGTTTGAACTTGATATCTCCTCTAGAGGTCGCTGTATGATCTTAGGAGGAGAGACAAATTTCATTTTGTAATCGAGTCAATGATGTAATGACTATTATTAATGAATGAGAATGTATATATATTTTATCATTTCCACTGCGTTATTTTATGATTATATACATTATGTATGTTTTATGTGCGATGAACCACCAACAGTAGGGCGCCTGAGAGCGGGGCCTTACATAATTTTATATTTCATGGCATGATCCAAGTGCATCAAAGAATATATAGAGGTGGTATTTTTTGGCGTATTTGCTTAATATTCATGTAGTTTGGTAGCATGTATGTATATATGCACATACATGTTTGTGTTTGTATGTGTGCTTGTGTATGTATGTATGTATGTATGTTTGTATGTAGCATGTAGCATGTATGTACATATGCATCATGGTTGTCGATAAAAGTGTACAGCCTACCCTTGTAAATTCTCTATATTATATTTCAGTTGCATCATGGTTCTCGATAAAAGTTGGCTTAACAATCCAAATCGAAGCTCAGAGGAGTATAATAATGGACTCAGCTCTTTTCTTGAGATGTGCAAGAGTCTGGTCGACAATAGAGGTTATGTTTTTTGTCCGTGTACTAAATGTCGGAATTCGGTCATGCTATCTTTGGTAAAAGTGAAGTATCATTTGTACGCGTGGGGTTTCCAGCGTAGTTATTCGGACTGGATTTATCATCATGAACCCTCAATTTCTCAAGTTGTAGTACAAGATGAAGTTACGTCTACTAATGATATGGCTGGCGTTATTGAAGATCTTATGGAAGTGAATACCAACCTTAATAAAGAGAACCCTTGTACAGAGAGTGAAAGTGTCTGTGATGATTTTGAAAACTTGTTACATGAAGTTCAGTCAGAATTATATCCCGGTTGTACTAAGTTTTCTTCCCTTGACTTTTTAGCAAAGCTTATGCATATCAAGGTGAAAAACAAATGGACAAATAGTTCGTTTGATGAGCTTCTTAAATTGTTGCAATCTTCATATCCAGAAGGCAACAAGATTCCCCCTTCACATTATGTTGTCAAAAAGACACTAAAGAAGATTGGTTTAGGGTATGAGTCGATACACGTGTGCAAAAATGATTGTGCTCTCTTCTGGAACGACCACAAGTTGTTACAGAATTGTCCCGTTTGTAAGGAGAGTCGATGGGTTGATACAAACACAAAGGGTAAGAAAGTAGCTCACAAGGTGTTACGATACTTTCCTTTGACCCCCCGCCTACGACGTTTGTATTGTTCAAGGCACACGGCAAAGGATATGATATGGCACAGTACTGGACGATCAGAAGAAGGTACGATGCGTCATCCTGTTGATGGATCTTCATGGAAAGAATTTGATAAAAAATACTTTAACTTCGCGAAGGAACCCCGAAATGTTCGCCTAGGGCTTGCAGCTGATGGTTTTAATCCATTTGGTAACATGAGTTCAGCTCATAGCACGTGGCCGGTTGTACTCACCACATACAATTTGCCTCCATGGTTATGCATGAAAGAGTCCTCATTCATGTTAACTTTATTGATTCCTGGCCCTAAATCACCTGGGAAGGATATGGACGTTTTTCTTAGACCGTTGGTGGATGAGCTTAACGAATTATGGCATACAGGCATACGTACTAAAGACGCGGCAACAAACACATTCTTCACGATGAAGGCGGTGTTGTTATGGACTATAAACGACTTTCCAGCCCGTAGTAGTCTATCAGGTTGGAGCGGACAGGGATACAAAGCATGCCCGACTTGCAACGAAGACACTCCTTCAACACGCGTAACAAATAAAGTTGTATATGTTGGTCATCGTCGGTTCTTAGATGCTAACCATCCATGGAGAACAAATTTGGAATTTAATGGACAACCAGATACAAGAGCACCTCCTAAACAATTTAGTGATGCTGATGTACAGGCTCAACTCGATCGTTTACTCCCTCGTCTACCGGGCAAGCATCCTAGTTTTGGAGGTGTTATGAGAAAGCGAGAGGAGTTTGAGTTAAATTGGTCTAAACGAAGCATATTTTTTGAACTTGAGTATTGATCTTCTTTGCAGCTTAAGCACAATTTAGATGTGATGCATATTGAGCGAAATGTGTGCGATAGTTTGCTCGGTACTCTTTTAATGAATGATAAAACAAAAGACACGTCAAACGCACGTGTTGACTTGGAAAAGCTAAACATTCGAAAGACGTTGTGGTTGAAAAAAAATGCTAATGGCAAGTTATGTAAGCCGCACCCAAAATACTCATTCCAAGTCAATGATCGAAAGCTTTTCTGTGAGTTTATTAAAAATGTTAAATTGCCAGATGGGTTCGGATCTAATATTAGCAAGAGAGTGACAGATAATTATACAAACATTACTGGGTTGAAATCTCATGACTGTCATATTCTAATGCAACGTTTGATGCCAATTGGGGTTAGAGGATTTTTGGCAAGGGATGTATATACACCAATAATCGATCTTTGTATGTTTTTTAAGCAACTTTGTTCTAGAACATTATTGGTTGAAGATATGAAGAAAGCAAAACTTGCCATTCTGACAATCTTATGTCAGTTGGAGTTGATATATCCTCCTGCTTTTTTTGACATCATGGTTCATTTGGTTTTGCACTTACCTGATGAAGCGATTCTTGGAGGTCCAGTGTGTATGAGATGGATGTATCCATTTGAAAGATATATGAAAAAACTTAAAAATTATGTAAGAAACAAGGCAAAGCCAGAAGGTTGTATAGCCGAAGGCTATATTGCGGAAGAAGCTCTATCATTTTGTTCGAGGTACCTTCGAGATGTTGAAACTCAGTTCAATCGCCCCGACAGAAACGAGGATGTTGTTGTCGAAAAAAGAAAGTTGTGGGTGTTTGAGTCTCTTTGTCGTCCGGCTAGTGCCTTGAAGATCAAACATCTTTCTGTAAGCGAAAAATTAAAATTGGAATGGTTTGTCCTCGATAGCATCGAAGAAATTAGGAACTACATGAAGTAAGTGTTACTATCATTAACTTTTCATAATATATTTGTTAAGTATTTATTTTTTCCTTACTTGTATATTTTTATTATCAATGTAGTGAATTCAAATCTGAAAAGCCCCATGATGATGTTCAAACTAATTTTCCTATGTGGTTTCTTGAGAAGGTAATACATATATAGTTGTCAATTAGTTATACATATCTATATAACATGTGTATAACTATATATTTCTAACTATATTAGGTCTATTCGATGAAAAAACAAAATTCTCCAGAATTTCACTCAGAGTTGTATTCTATTTCCATGGGTGCGAGTATAAATGTCTTTACTTACACCGCGTGTATAGTAAACGGTGTTAGGTTTATGGTACTTGACCGTGATGCACGGCGTACAACACAAAACTCTGGTGTGTTAGTGGAAGGAGAAAATGGTGAGAAGTATTATGGTCAATTAGAAGAGATTATTGAGATGCATTATCCAAATGGTTATTCAACTGTCCTATTTCGGTGCAAGTGGTACGATACTCGAAGGGGTGTTAGATTTGATAATAATATCACAAGTATCAACACTGATCAAGAATGGGACAAAGAAGATCAACTCATATTTGCTTCGCAGGCCAAACAAGTGTTCTACATCCAAGAACCTTCTCGAGGAAACCAAAACAATAACAACAAATGGGTCGTCGAGCAAGTTAATCATCGAAAAATATGGGATCTACCGATGAACGAGAATGTACAAACAGTTGACGAGAATGTTCAAAATGTTGACCATGACTTACCCGAAGATCTTGACGTTGTCCATAACAACTCTTCCTCTGGTATAAGATTGTTCATCGACTTTAGGCAATACTTGCCAAGCAGTTCTGCTTCCCAGGGTGAGCCCGCTGAAGTGTCCGAGGATGAGACCGATGAATTGTCTAAGGGCGAGCATGATGAAGTGTCCGAGGACGAATCGGATTATTACACTGAGGGGTTTGAGAGTGATACTGAAGTATCTGAGGGAGAGATATCTGAGGGGTCTGATTAAAAGTAGGTTGGAAAACTGTATTCATATTGTATTTGTATTTATATTTTAAAGTAGGTTGTAAAACTGTATTCACATTATATTTTTGACTTCCATATCTTATAACATTTCAGTACATGATGGCCGATGTGATGGGCCATGGAGGAGATGGTTCTGGACAGGACCCCCACCACCTGGCGGCTTTGGATCTGGGCATGGACACTACGAGGAGGGTTGTAAGTCTTAGTATAAACTATTTATAAATCCTGTGACAGATAATTATTTATTGTGAATGATAATTTTTGATTGATTTTGCAGCACCACCTCGTAGGAAAACTCGTGGAATTGCAAAAAACTATCGCCTAGAATCTGAGGTCTTGGAAGGAGGGCGTTTAAGTTTGCAATTTGACAGGCAAGCGACTTTTACCCCGGTTGGACACAAGAAAGATTTGTTTAGCCGGGAAGTGGGGTTATACATGTGGCGGAACATCGCATTTGATAAAGGTAGTTGGAGAGAGGTTTCAGAAGCTCAACAGAATGCATTATACGAGCACCTCGCGGTAAATGATTTATTTAAGTTTATCTTATGTCGAGATCTTTGTTTTTTACTTGACTAACTTTTTTTGTTTATTTTTTTTAGAAATCATTCGATCTAGAGCAGATTGATCGGGACGTTGATCGATCTAAGTTAAAGTTGGGAATTTATTCAATATACATGAAGCGATACAGAGATCGCAAGGCAGATGCAAAAAGGCGTTTTCGAGAGTTTGGAGGGGATGTCGAGAGAGCTCTAGCTAATGTTCCTGAAGGGATGACTCCAGCTAATTGGGAGAGTGCCATTAGACATTTCATGTCAGAGAAGCATCAAAAACAGTCACTCGTTAACCAAGCAAATCGTCAACTTCAAAAATACCCAAACCGAGGGGGGACATCGTCTTATAGCAGCACAACTTATAAAAAAGTAATGTTTGGTTTATATATTATTATATATATATATATATATATCTCTTATACGTACTAGTTGTAATAAAAATAATATTTAATGTTAAACAGGCTCAAAGTCACCTACAGACGTTCATTGATGCTCATACAGCTAAAGATGGAACGATTGATAGCGCAGCAACTGAAACAATTGTTAGTAACTATTTAAATTTAATTTTTTGTTACTTGCATATATAATTCACCTTTTGTAAACTACAGCGGCGATTAGAGGATGAGTTGGCTGCCCAAACCGAAGGAGATAATCAAGTGAATGCGTTTGAAAACGTACTCGGTAGTAGGCGCGGATGGATCCGAGGGATTGGGTTCAAACCTTCTTCAAAAGCCCCGGTTACCCATGATAAGTCTCAACCGCAGCCAACGGTCGCATTCACACGGGTAACAATAACATTTCTTTATAATGACCTTAAATTTATATATATGTTATTAGTTTGGTAAATGTTATTAGTTTGACCCGTTTGACCCGTTTGATGATTGTAGTAGGTTATTTATATAGATAACGATTAAGATTAATAATATTTTATAGGATGAAGATTCCTGTTAGGAACACAAAATATATAGAGATTAGAAGTAACTTTATGCTTTTGAAGGTTTAATGTAGTAACATGATGATTTTCATGGTTTGATGAATCTTCTTTATGGGTCAAATGGGTTGAAATTACATAATGCATATAGTTTCACCCGGGTAGCTTGTTGTTTTTTAAAAGTACTTAACTTACTGTTTTTAGTGGAATGGGTCAAATAGGTCAAATGGAATATCATCTTGTTTTTTAGATTATTTTTTACTGTTTTTTAGTGGAATGGGTCAAATGGAATTTCATGCTTTTCATAATGGGTCAAATGGAATTTCATGCCATGGGTCAAATGGGTCAAATGGAATTAGAGTGAAAATAGGAGTATACATGACCTATATGCGCTTTAACCATGACCTTACTGTTTTTTATAATTTGATATGCCATGTGCACTTTTAGAATTAGATATGGGTTATATGGAATTTTAGTGGAAATACTTTATGCTTTTGAAGGTTTAATGTAGTAACATGATGATTTTCATGGTTTGATGAATCTTCTTTATGGGTCAAATGGGTTGAAATTACATAATGCATATAGTTTCACCCGGGTAGCTTGTTGTTTTTTAAAAGTACTTAACTTACTGTTTTTTAGTGGAATGGGTCAAATAGGTCAAATGGAATATCATCTTGTTTTTTAGATTATTTTTTACTGCTTTTAGTGGAATGGGTCAAATGGAATTTCATGCTTTTCATAATGGGTCAAATGGGTCAAATGGAATTTCATGCCATGGGTCAAATGGGTCAAATGGAATTAGAGTGAAAATAGGAGTATACATGACCTATATGCGCTTTAACCATGACCTTACTGTTTTTTTATAATTTGATATGCCATGTGCGCTTTAACCATGACCTTACTGCTTGTGTATGACTTCTTAAGACTTAAATGCACATGGCTGCTTGATAGAAGGAAAGCACATGGCAAGTTAAAATTTGACCCGTTTGATCTTAAAATATAAAATGAGACAAAATAGACATTAATATATATGTTATTAGTTTGGTAAATGTTATTACACGGGTAAATGTTATTAGTTTGACCTTAAACATGATTTTTATTGTAGGAACAAATTGATGCTTTGTTTCAAGACCCATATTTTAGAGAACAACTTCAAAATTACGGGCAACATAAACAAGTTAGTGATGAGGACGGTGAAGACGATGAAGATGATGAAAATGATGAAGCTTAATTGATGGATGTTGACTTAATTTAGAATGTAATATTGTAATGTACGTATGAATGGATGTGATTAGCGGCGACTTGGTTTAGTTTTTAACGAATTGAATGATGGATGTTGACTGTACGGTATGAATGTATGCAGGTTGTTATGTAATATTGCAGGTTGTTATGTAATATTGCAGGTTATATGTAAAAATTTGTATTGGAAAATATGGAAAAACTGAAAAATGCAGCAAGAAGCTGTAAAACCTGCACAGGGGTTTTAGCGGCGACTAAAGGCATTAGGGGCGACTGTTTTTCGTCATTTTTGAGGCCTTTAGCGGCGACTCAATAGCGGCGACAAAGGGTCATTAGCGGCGACACATTAGCGGCGACACATTAGCGGCGAAAGTTTGACCATTAGCGACGATTTATTACCGGCGACTTTTTAGCGGCGACGTGTCGCCGCTAAAGGCAATAGCGGCGACATCTTGGGTCTTTAGCGGCGACTTTGGTCGCCCCTAAAGACCTGTCTTCTTGTAGTGCATGTATTTTACCACCTCTAAAATAGTTAATTTTCATAAGGAATTCATCTAGATTACTTTGAATCCTCCTTGTTCGTTACTTATTCCTCATAGCTTTATGGTATAAAAAATATATATATGACCCACATGTTGAATTCAAACCCAGTCAAACTCAAACAAATACGGCCTTAATCAGCACACAAGTTGCCTACACTTATTATGACCAACTCAGTGAGTTTCTCAGAAACCACGTCCCTCTGGCCCCATGCACCCTCAATTGTTCCACCAATATATAAGAATTAATATAGCCACCCTTTACACACAACTCAATCCACACACCATTTCATCATTATCAGAAGAATTTAACTAATCATAATCCCTACAAAAATGGCTACCACATTGAACATGTTGTCAGAAGACTGTATTTCAACAATTTTATCTCTCACATCTCCACCAGATGCATGTAGATTCATGCTTACGTCTTCTACGCTGCAATCGGCTGCTGAATCCGACATCGTTTGGGGTGGATTCTTGCCGTCTGATCTCCCTGGCTTGCTCTCAAGAACACACACTCAACTCGCATTTTCTTCGAAGAAAGAATTGTTTTTCCAGTTGTGTGATTCTGTTCTCATAGATGGTGGACTCAGGGTGAGTTTATGCTCAAATTCATAATTAAAGTTTTCTACCCATTTTGAAAAGTTGTTATCCATTTTACTTTCTTTGATTAAAGTATTAATTTAGATTTGTTTAATCCATGCAGATATTTTCACTAAACAAAGTAAGTGGCAAGAAGAGTTATATCTTATCTGCAAGAGCACTTTCTATTACTTTAAACAATGAACCTAATCATTGGACCTGGACTACCCATTCTACATCAAGGTTAGTTAAATTCTACCCTTTTGGTCAAAAATATGTTGTTGTACGAGTCTCGGAGCAACCGTAAGGTTGCTGTCATACGACTCGGAAGTCACGAGTCATGGCAAAAGCCTCTTGTAGAAATATAGGGTACATTATGCCGAAGTTGACCCGACAACCCCTGGACCCACACATACTGGGCCTCGTGTACTGGGCTTCCTTTTTTGATTTGACTTAGTGAACTTGATTCTCAAATGTGTTTGTTTTTCAAATTTGAAGTCAAATTTTACCACACAAATTACTGAATTTTGACTCTTTATAGGTTAAAGTAAAATTTACCGTTATAGATATTATGTTCAGCTATAGTTAATATTGTTGCTTTTCAACTTTGAGTTATGCAGATTCCCTGAGGTGATTGAGCTGAAAACAATATCCAACTTGGAAATTGAAGGAAGAATAGAGACTCAAGATTTATCTCCCAACACGACGTATGTTGCTTATCTCATAATCAAAGTGTCTGATCATGCATTCGGGTTGGACTCTATTCCATCCGAGACATCAATCTCCAAAGGCGAAAGTTCGGTTGCCAACACCACATATTTATGCCCTCTAGATCACCAAAAAGAACAGTTTGAATCCTTGTTTTTCATGAACCGGAGACGGATGATGGAGAAAAGGGTGGTGGAAGGAGACGCCGGGCGCCCGAGCAAGAGAGGAGATGGATGGATGGAAGTTGAACTTGGAGAATATTTTGTTGGAGTGAAAAATGAGATGGTGAAGATGAGTTTAATGGAGGTTAAGGGTCATCAACTAAAAGGTGGACTTATCATTGAAGGAATTGAAATCAGGCCTAAATGTTAACAGATTTAAGACTAACACCAATTACCATATAAATTCTTTTGAAAAAACTTATGACTCACATGAACATTACAGAAAGAATACTTAGAAAATGAAAGCAATTGCCATCACAATTTCTGGGAAAGTCATAATTCTTTATTCTTTTTTTTGTATGTAATTCTTTTCTAAAATGAATAGCAATCTATTGACTCCTGTTTTTCTTGTCTACCTTCAAATAAAAAGTGTTAGAATACCCCAATTTCCATGATGATTGTATCAATGCTAACGTTATCTGGACTTTTTATAAGAATATGATCGCAATAATTAACAATAAAATGTATGACCTTATTTATTTATTTATTTGTTGTGATTATAATTTAAACGGAGTTGTTACTTTTAGTCTTTCTATTATTCTATATAAATCTGTCATACAACATTGACTTTCAACAATTATTGCTAATTCTAAATAAAGAAACTACTAGGTTTTGCCTGTTTGATCGGCATGTCTATTTTGAATAAATATGAGTATAAATAATAACGTAGGCATGGTACAGTCAGATTTCAATAATCATTACGTTGTCATGACAAAGACTAATAATATATTATGTTTGAGCCATAGATTTTCGTCGTCTGTTTTAGGGGCTCGGTTTTGAACAAACGCAAGTATAAATTAACACATTGTCTCATAAAAAAATATTATATATTAAAAGTTATTAAAGATAAACTTACATATAACTTATAAACTTATAACTTATAGACACAATAAATAAATTAAAAGACTAAAAAAAGGACACAAAATTGTTGAGGTTACACACGCACACCCTCGTACTTTTTCTTTCTAAAATATTATCTTTTTATTTAAGTTTTCATACTTTTTCTTTCTAAAAATATTATCTTTTTATTTAAGTTTTCATACGAAAGTAGGAATATTTTTTTTCATTTCGACGGCCACGAATCACGATAGCTGTTTTTGCTCTTTATAAAGATAGTGAGGTGGACCTTAAACCCCAAAAGACTACATCTAAAGCAGAAAAAGAAATATATTGATTTTTATTAATTATGATAAACTTACAAAAATTTTTCCTTTGATTTGATTTGATTGTATATTTAGTCTTCAAAATTAAAAAACTATACAATTAATCTAAACTTTTATGAGATGTTACATAAATAGTCACCAACGTGAATTGGTTGTTAGTGTTTTAACCAACAAAATGTCATTTGCCATCTATGTGGGAGTTGCATTTTGTTTCTTAGGGTGGTGTAGGTGCCCTAAGAAACAAAATGTCACCACACTACATCACACCATTTTTTTTAATTAAGAAAAATAACTTAATTAATACACATAAATTACAAATTTTAAATATAAAAGTACATTAAATAAAAACATAAATTAATAATATGACAATATTAAAACTAAAAATCTATAAATTAAACTAACAACCATGTATCCGGACAATTTGTCGTTTCCATTCAAGAACGTTCTTCAACATCAGTTCAAGGACATCGTGTAAGGCCCCGTTCCCGGGACGCTTACAGTTGGTTCCTCATTGCTCATAAAGCCTTTAATCACATGTACTTTATAAAAATAATGCAGCGGAAACATTCAAAAGACATCTCATTTCATTGTAAATACTTTTGCCAAATAATACATCATCAGTTAGTTTACAAAATAAATTGTTGTATTACATCACAAAACATTCTATAAATGGATGTCATCCCAAAAGAGCTGAGTAGCCGCCTCGTGCCATCCTCAGCAACCTTACCTGCCAACTGAAAACACATAAAAAGTCAGCGTTGCTGAGTGAGTTCTAGTTTTAAATCAGTTAAAACCGTTCATTACTTTTATGCTATCACACATCATACATACACATAGATAATATCATTATTATCTTCATCATTCGTTATCTTTGTTTCTATATAGATCTTGTCACACTTTACCCTATTCATAGCATTCAGCCATTATTACGGAGGTCGAGTGGCAAGGATCCCATTTCATACTTTATCATTATACTCTTCTGTTCATTACTTTCATTCATTCGTTCTTTAACTTTCATTCATTCTTTGTACATCTTCAATTTTCTTACTCTTTCATCTTTACCTCTTTTCTTTACTTTACCCCTAAACTTTACCTTTCTGTATTGTGGTACTGGACCTAGGCCTATCATGGACCTTCTATAACGGTGCATCGCACCTCCAGGCCACATCACCTAAGGTAGAGTTTAGGTGTACCATTGTCACATGTAATATCCTTCTGTATCGTGGTACTGGACCTAGGTCTATATCATAGACCTTCTATATCGGCGCACCACACCCTCCTGGCCACAGTATCTAGGATATGCAACAATGGTTCTATACAATGGAAGATCCCAGTGTCAGGATTTTACCCTCCTCGTAGCACACAGTCATGATTACTGAGGTCGCAAGACAGTGATTCCATTTCGAGTCTGTTGCAACAACAAGATTGCTCACTTCCTATATTTGCTTGCAAGACTTTATTACTCTCATTCATTATTATTGCATGCATTCATTCATCATGTTCCTCTTTCATTATCTTTCACTTCACATTACATAATACTTTCATTACATTTATTAATCATAACACGTAAAGCCATGGAAAGATTAACACGTATCGAAGCAAGAAACATCGACATTTACCAGTCATCAGTCATCACCATCATACATGGCAACATCATACTTAACATAACATACATCATGTATAACATGCAACACTATCATCATCATGCCCAACATGACTTCTAAAGCCTCGACGGCCATCTTACATGTACTTACGGGAACTTCTACGTCAAAACTTACCTCTACGCTTCCCTCGAAAGTCAGTACTCTAACTATGTTTGTCCCCGGGTACAACAGCCCTGTTTAGGCGAATGGGCACCCTTCAGTTGCATGACCTCCATGCGACTGAACACCATGCGATTGGACCTATGCGGATGAACACCTATGCGAATGAGTACCCAATCGTACGAATGGACTCTCAATCGTACGAATGGACTATATGCGAATGTACTTCATGCGATTGGACATTATACGAATGGACTCCTTTGCGACTGAGCTCTCAGTCATGCGATTGAACAGCTATGCGACTAAGTACCTATGCGACTGAGCTCTCAGTCGTATGACCTGTCATGCGACTGGACCCCAGTCGTGCGATTGAACCTCAGTCGTGCGATTGAACCCCAATCGCCCCTCAGTCGACCGATTGGCCTCAGTCGGTCGCCTAGACCTAACTGATGCAGAATGCAGTTCATTCCGAACTGCAGCCGCGACTTTCGACCTCCAAACCCTTCCAAACTCACTCTAAGCCCAAATCAACCCTCCTAATCCTTAGGAAAGCATAATATGACACCATTCAAGCACGCACAAGCCTGAAATCACACTCTAAACACACTATACACAATCACACCCAAATGGGTCAAACACACACATTTTCAAAAACGGGTTTCTATGTGTTCCAGCCCAAAAATCGGTTGAAAACAAGTAAAATAGGGGTCCTAGAACTCACTCAAACAAGAAGAAGATGAAGAGCTTCGTTTGGACTTGCTACACGTTGAATTTCGAGCCCGAATCGACCCGAATCACCCCTTTCTTCCTCTTTTCTTCCTTTTCTCTCTTCTTTCTTTCTTTTGTTGCTGAAATGAGTGTGTGGGGAGGGGGAAATGGGCTGCCCTCTCCCTTATTATGTCCCCATTTACCCAACTTTCGTGCGTTGGCGGGTTTGGTCCCCCGACTTTGGACTTTATTTCTTTTTCTTCTTTCGTCGGCTACAAAGTAAATATCCGGGTGTTACAAGTCCACCCCCCTTATATAGGTTTCATCACCGAAACCTGTTATTCCTCGAACAAGCATGGGTAATGTTGTCTTATTTCCTCTTCAGTCTCCCACGTTGACTCGGATCCCTTCCTGTGCCTCCACCGTACATGCACGAGAGGAACCACTTTATTTCTCAGCCTCTTCTCTTTTCTATCGATGATTGCCACTTGTTGCTCCACATAATTGAGTTGTTCATCTACTTCGATATCCTCCAGTAGAACAATCATATCTTCATCTGCCAAACACTTCCTTAGATGAGGTACGTGGAATGTCGGGTGTATTCCACTTAACTCATCCAGTAACTCCAATCTGTAGGCCACCTCTTCTACTCGGGAAATGATTCGGAAAGGGCCTATATACCTCGGGCTCAACATACCCCGCTTTCGGAACTGAATGATACCCTTCCAAGGTGAGACCTTCAACATAACTCGATCACCCACTTGGAACTCAATCGGTCTGCGTCGTTTATCAGCATACGACTTCTGTCTATCTTTGGCTGCCTTCATGAAGGCCTTGATCCTTTCAAGCTTTTCAGTCGTAGCCTCGATCACCTCGATGCTCCCTAACTCTTTATGACCAATATCACCCCAACATACGGGTGTCCTGCATCTCCTACCGTATAGCATCTCATAAGGTGGCATAACAATGCTGGCATGATAGCTATTGTTGTATGAGAATTCAGCTAACGGTAAGTGGTCATCCCAACTTCCTCCAAAATCAATCACACATGCCCGAAGCATGTCCTCCAACGTCTGAATGGTCCTTTCTGACTGATCATCAGTTTGGGGATGATAAGACGTGCTAATATGTAACCTCGTCCCCATTGCATCGTGGAATTTCTTCCAAAATTTGGATGTAAACTGGGTGTCACGATTAGACACGATAGACACCGGCACACCGTGACGAGTCACAATCTCTTTAATGAAAAGATCCGCCAACCTCTCGGATGAATATGTCTCATGCATCGGTAGGAAGTAAGCACTATTCGTCAAGCGGTAAACAATCACCCATATAGCATCATACCCTTTCGGAGTACGCGGCAGCTTTGTAATGAAATTCATGGTGATGTGCTCCCACTTCCATTACGGTATATCCAAAGGTTGAATCTTTCCATACGGCTTTTGATGCCCGGCCTTCACTTGAAAACAAGTAAGGCATTTACTCACATACTCCACCACATCACGCTTCATACCCGGCCACCAATAATATTTCTTCATGTCTTGGTACATCATTGTAGCACCGGGATGAATAGAGTATCGAGTCTTGTGAGCTTCATCCATAATCTTCACTCGTAGATCCCCAAAACGAGGAATCCACATTCGCCCAAATCGGGTTTTAACACCGAGTTTGTTTTCACCCAATTTCGTAACCAGACCTCTCATTCGTTCAGAGTTAAGATGATCTTCTTTTAAGGCTTCATCTTGAAACTCCTTGACTTGCTTCATCATATCAGAGGTCATGATCAGCTGGTACGCCTTCACCCGAATCGGCTCGGGTCTTTCCTTCCGGCTAAGGGCATCCGCTACCACGTTAGCTTTGCCCGGATGGTAATGGATCTCACAATCATAATCCTTTATGAGCTCTAACCATCACCTCTGCCTCATATTCAAATCCTTCTGCTCGAAGAAGTACTTCAAGCTCTTGTGGTCAGTGAAAATGGTGCACTTCGTTCCGTAAAGATAGTGCCTCCAAATCTTTAACGCAAAGACCATGGCTGCTAGCTCCAAGTCATGAGTAGGATAGTTAACCTCATGAACCTTTAACTGTCGGGATGCATAAGCTATAACCTTCCCCCTCTGCATTAACATGCACCCCAAACCCGAGTAGGAAGCATCAGAATAAACCACCAGATCTTCACTTCCATCGGGTAATGACAGAACAGGAGCTTGGGTCAATCTCGTCTTCAATTCTTCAAACGCCTTCTCTTGAGCTTGACCCCATACAAACTTTACATCCTTACGGGTCAACTTGGTTAGTGGAGAAGCGATCTTGGAAAAGTCTTGGATGAATCTTTTGTAGTAGCCCGCCAAACCCAAGAAACTACGGATCTCGGATGGCGTCTTTGGAGACTTCCATTGCATCACCTTTTCCACCTTTGCTGGATCCACCATAATCCCCTCCGGATTCACCACATGACCTAAGAATTGGACTTCGCGCAACCAAAACGCGCACTAAGAGAACTTGGCATACAACTTCTCCCTTCTCAACGTCTCCAACACTTCTCAAATGTGACCGGCATGCTCTATCTCGCTTTTTGAATAAATCAGGTTATCATCGACAAACACAATCAACGATTTACCCAACATCGGCCGACACACTCGATTCATCAGATCCATAAAAGTAACTGGCGCATTGGTCAAACCAAAGGACATGACAAGAAACTCATAGTGACCGTAGCGCGTCCGAAAAGCTATTTTAGGAATATCCTGCTCTTTCACCTTCAACTGATGATAGCCAGATCGAAGATCTATCCTTGAAAACCAACTGGCTCCTTGAAGCTGATCAAACAAATCATCAATCCTCGGTAACGGGTACCGATTCTTCACTGTCAACTTGTTCAGCTCACGGTAGTCTATACACATCCTCATGCTACCGTCCTTCTTTTTCACGAATAAGACCGGAGCACCCCAAGGAGAGATACTCGGTCTAATGAACCCTTTATCAAGCAGTTCTGGCAACTGCTCCATCAACTCTTTCATCTCTATCGAAGCCAACTGATACGGTGCTTTGGCAACAGGTTGGGCACTCGGTATCAGGTCAATCTGAAAGTCAATCTCTCGGTCAGGTGGCACTCCTAGCAAGTCTTCTGGAAACACATCTGGAAAGTCACACACAACTGGTACATCAGACGGTTGTGGTGCAGGTGTATCCACATCCTTTACATAGGCCAAGTAGGCACTACATCCACGCCTCATACACTTTCCCGCCACCGCCATTGAGATCACCTTCGGGATCGTCGTGGCCCGATCCCCATAAACAGTTACAGAACTCCCGTCAGGTGCTATCAAACGAATCATCTTCTTTCGACACACTATATTCGCCTCGAAGTCCGCCAGCCAATCCATTCCAAGAACCAAGTCGAAACCACCTAAGGTCATCATAAATGGTCTAACCAAAAATTTATGACCCTCCAATTCCATATCACAACCCTCTATCATCTCTGAAATCCTGGTAGACTTACCTATGGCAGTTTCTACATCAAATGGCGCATCAACACGTTTACTACTAACAGGCAGTTTAGCACAGAAAGCGACAGAAATAAACTTCTACTGGCACCCTAATCAAACAACACAGAAACTAAAGTTTGGTCACTAGAAACGTACCGGACACAACATCGGGGTCCGTCCTAGCCTCCTCTTGTGTCATAGTGAAGGCCCTGGCGCTCGCCCTCGGTCCTTTACCTCCCGTCTTCTTCACTTCGGAACCCTCAGCCCTATGCTTCTTACAATCCTTAGTTACGTGGCCCTCCACGCCATAGTTATAGCATCGGATCGCACGACAGTCCTTAGCTATGTGCCCCCGCTTCCCGCATCTGAAGCACACGCTCAACCCCAGTCTGCATTCCCCACTATGCTCTCTCCCACATTTGCCACACTTTTTCAGTCCCTTACCCAGCGTGGCTACACAGCGGTCATCCACCTGTGCCTTCTTATTACCCGTCGAGACATTACCCCGACCAAACCTCTTCCCGTTCCAGTTCCTATCACCACCACTCTTCTTACTGCCTTCTGTCACCACCACAACAGCCCTTTCATCATACAGTCTTCCCGCCAAGTCCACCGCCGACCTAAACGTGCTCGGTCGGGCAGCGATCATATGCCTACGAATATCCGCCGGCAAACCTTGAATATACCTCTTGATCTTTCACGACAGAGGTGTCACCTGTCCGGCACCAGACGTGCCATCTTGTTGAACTTCATGGTGTACTGTTGGTGTGTCATCGTTCCCGCCTCCAGCTGCAGGAACTCTCTCTCAACCTTATCCATCTCTTAGTTAGGACAAAACTCCTTAATGACCAACCTCTTCAGCTCTGACCATCTCATCCTACCAATAGCCCTGCTGCCCTCAGCTTGGACTATATTGTCCCACCAACACAGAGCCGAGTCCACGAAAGAGTGGGCAGCAAACTTTACCTTCTGATCCTCCCGGCACTCGCTGATATTTAGAACAGCTTCCATTTCTCTCACCCATCGGTGAGCCGCGGCAGCAGTGCCGTTACAATCAAAAGTAGGGGGCTTGCACCTTTGAAATGCCCCGTAGTTATAGCCTCGTGCTGACTCCTGCGCAGGCTCCTCCTCCTCCTCCTCATTATCGGAGGGGATCGACTCTGTCTCTGGTTGTTCCCGTCCTCCCGAGGACCGGTTCCTCTCTTGTCTTTCTCCTTCCCGCACTGCCTTTATCACTTCGGTCACCACAGACGGTAAGATCGTCTGCATGACCTGATGCACCTCTTCAACCACCGCCTCTTTCACCGAGGCCCTCAAATTTGCACTCTCGTCACCACCCTCCAGATGAGGGGTCTCGGGTTCCTCAGGAACCACCTTCTCAACTCTAGGTCCGCCTCTCTTGAGCCGCGATGTAGCACCAAGTCCACCACATGAGGCTTTGGATGATTTACCACCGGCCATCCTCTATCACACACTGAAAGATTCAAACACTAACACAGTCATTCAAGGGAATAGCTCAGTTTATGTCAAGTATAGTAAGTCCCTAATTACAGTGGCCAGTTGTGATTAGCCACTTACTTTACTCTTCATACCCCGACCATTACCTATCCTGACTACATCAGTATCTAAATCTACCAGCAACACATAAACATATAACATGCGCACATAATACCGGTTAACTTTAAGAAAATACCTGATGGCACGCAGCTACTCAGATTGGCATCCCTTCCCTTTCCGTCCCATTTTTAGTTTAAGTTAAGGTTTATTTTGAAAATTTACCCATTTCACTTAAACTTTGGCTCTGATACCAACTTGTAAGGCCCCGTTCCCGGGGCGCTTACAGTTGGTTCCTCATTGCTCATAAAGCCTTTAATCACATGTACTTTATAAAAATAATGCAGCGGAAATATTCAAAAGACATCTCATTTCATTGTAAATACTTTTGCCAAATAATACATCGTCAGTTAGTTTACAAAATACATTGTTGTATTACATCACAAAAGCATTCTATAAATGGATGTCATCCCAAAAGAGCTGAGTAGCCGCCTCGTGCCATCCTCGGCAACCTTACCTGCCAACTAGAAACACATAAAAAGTCAACATTGCTGAGTGAGTTCTAGTTTTAAAATAAACATACTTTCACTTCACGTTACATAATACTTTTATTACATTTATTAATCATAACACGTAAAGCCATGGAAAGATAAACATGTATCGAAGCAAGGAACATCGACATTTACCAGTCATCAGTCATCACCATCATACATGGAAACATCATACTTAACATAACACACATCATGTATAACATGCAACACTATCATCATCATGCCCAACATGACTTCTAAAGCCTCGACGACCATCTTACATGTACTTACGGGAACTTCTACGTCAAAACTTACCTCTGCGCTTCCTTTGAAAGTCAGTACTCTAACTATGTTCATCCCCGGGTACAACAGCCCTGTTTGGGCGAATGGGCACCCTTCAGTCGCATGGCCTCCATGCGACTGAACACCATGCGATTGGACCTATGCTGATAAACACCTATGCGAATGAACACCCAATCGTGCGAATGGACTCTCAATCGTGCGAATGGACTCTATGCGACTGGACTTTATGCGATTGGACATTATACGAATGGACTCCTTTGCGACTGAGCTCTCAGTCGTGCGATTGAACAGCTATGCGACTAAGCACCTATGCGACTGAGCTCTCAGTCGTATGACCTGTCATGCGACTGGACCCCCAGTCGTGCGATTGAACCTCAATCATGCGGTTGAACCCCAATCGCCCCTCAGTTGGCCGATTGGCCTCCAGTCGGTCGCCTATCCCTAACTGATGCAGAATGCAGTTCATCCCGAACTGCAGCCGCGACTTTCGACCTCCAAACCCTTCCAAACTCATTCTAAGCCCAAATCAACCCTCCTAATCCTTAGGAAAGCATTCTATGATACCATTCAAGCACGCACAAGCCCGAAATCACACTCTAAACACACTATACACAATCACACCCAAATGGGTCAAACACACACATTTTCAAAAACGGTTTCTATGTGTTCCATCCCCAACCTCGGTTGAAATCAAGTAAAATAGGGGTCCTAGAACTCACACAAACAAGAAGAAGATGAAGAGCTTTGTTTGGACTTGCTACACGACGAATTTCGAGCCCCAATCGACCCGAATCACCCCTTTCTTCCTCTTTTCTTCCTTTTCTCTCTTCTCTCTTTCTTTTGTTGCTGAAATAAGTGTGCGGGGAGGGGGAAATGAGCTGCCCTCTCCCTTAGTATGTCCCCATTTGCCCAACTTTCGTACGTCGACGGGTTTGGTCCCCCGACTTTGGACTTTCTTTCTTTTTCTTCTTGCGTCGGCTACAAAGTAAATATCCGGGTGTTACACATCGTCATGCGGTTTTAGAAAAATCTTTATGTCCAGATCTAACGTTTCATGAAGCAATGTTTCTCGTTGTGGTATTTATAGTATATTTTTTTAAATGGCATATAGCCGTCGGGGTTGAGTGGGTATGGCATCTCAAACAGTCAACCTGTTCTCAATGGTCAAAAAGTGAGTTTTGTGGTGGTATAACACTGTGCAGGATCGGTATTGGTCACTTAACAAGTGGCTTTTCTCTCAAACTAACCTAGAACAACACTCAGAATGAGTCTAACAGGAGTTAATCACAATATAACAAGTAGCAACTGATAATAAACACAAGAGGTAAATTTTTAAGGTACTTTTATATATTGATTCTCAACTCAAAGGCTTACAAGACTCTTGCAAGCACAATCTCTATCTATTGAGTTACAATTAGAACTATATATAATACTACCTACAGCCGGATATACTTTGATTCCAGCTGGAAACCTATAACCGAAAGCCTATACTACAAGACTATAGGTTAAGGTATCTCGGATATTTTATCTGAGATTTGGTAGTCAGGACATGTCCTTGACTTACCTTTTGTCACCAACTAAGGTTGGTAATATGTACTATTATAAAAAGGTAAACAGTAGAATAAAGTATGGTCAACTACATGGCTCTTTAGGAAGAAGCCATGCTGTATCAGAAGTCTGCAGCGGAATGTCAGAGACCATACTTATGTCCACTGGTTCATAGCAGTGTCTTCCAAAGGTTAAGTTGCTTCGGAAGAATAACTTCTTTTGAAGCCACTTATACTTCGGAAGACTGCTTCTTCCGAGGCTGGGAAACTTCTTCTTTGTCTTTGGAAGTACAGTTTGTCTTCGAAAGTTGATCTTTTACTTGACTTCGGAAGAACTCTTCAACCTTCGGAAGTTCTCATACTTAGCTTCGGAAGCCTTTGAATGTAGCACCAAAATTGACTAAGTGAAATGGTTTTGGATGCACCAGCCTTTATCATGATCCAACAAACTCCCCCTAGGCTGATGCTACCAAAACTTCACTTATCTCAGCTTCTCAAAACTTTCAGCACCAGGGAAAGAAGATACTTTCAGTTTTTTTGTTCTTCCCTGATGTGGTGCTGAGAAGTTTGTACAAATCCTTGGTAGACAGAAGATCTAGTCTGTTACCTTGAATTATATGTACCCTTTGCTGTGGCCCTCTGAAAAGAGTTAGTTGATAGGAACTGTAATCATATTCGCATCTAACTATAGGTTCCAAGTCTGGACCCTCCATCATCTGCAGAAAGGCAGTGCCCTTGGTGGAAGATCTTCCCTTGTCTTCCTTTCTTCTCAACTTCAACTCTTCTTCAATCTTGGCTTTTGTAGTTAGCTCAGCTAGATGAAGACTGCTGATATGATTTCTAATAACTGCAGCAGCTTCAGAGTTGGAGGGGTTGAAAAATGGCTTCTCTGCTAACTCAGCAATGTCAAATCTGCTGGAGTGTAGCAGAGAGGTTGCGTTAAGTCTGTTGACTTCTCCACTTTCTCTTTCCACAATAAAGTTGTGAGAAGTTTCATCGAACCTCCACAGGATTATCTTCTTTCTAGGCACAAGAGACTGACTAGGAATCTTGTCCTCTTTCCTTGTATCCAGTAGAGTCACCAGTTTTCTTCTAAGTTTCTTCTCTTCATCATTTAATGAATCCTAGTTGACCCCTAGAAGTCTTGCAGCCTGGTCCAATGTTCCTCTAGGCAAGTCAAGAAATTGATTGCTTGTGAAGGAACATGAAGATCCATCAACATAGGTGATGTTGACAGAGTCCTCTTCACATGAGATCTCGCTCAAGGTTGTACAGTTTATGAGCTTGGTCTTGATTGCCTTGAATTCATTAAGAGAGAGAGGTTGAGAAGGCTGACGGGGTGGTTTGGATAGAGGTTGTGTAGGTTGTTGTTTAGAGGTTCTGGGAAGTGTTTTGGTTTGAAGGATGGGAAGTTTAGGTGGTTGGGGTGATGAAGTGGGTATGGGTAGAGTTGTAGGTTCAGGGGTGAAGGGTTCATCTAAGGGCTCGGTTTTGATGGGGAAGGAGAATGGGATTGGGTCTCCTGGTGTTAGTTGTGGTTGAGTGGTTGGGGTGAAGATCATTCCTTGTCCCCTTCTATACATCTCTTTCTTCTTTCCCATGCGGATGTCAGCTTTGATTTCACTGACAATTCGCTGGAGTGTCTTTTCAGACATAGGAGCCACCTGCCTACCAGAGAAGCCATGAGCCCGGAGATAGTCTTTCATCCAGGCTTTGTCACTAAGCTTCTTGGTCGCAGAGATCCTTGCTTCTTCTTCCTTCTTCTTCTTCTCTTTGCTCTTTTCCCTTGCAGCCTTCTTCCTTTCTTTCTCCATTTGATCCTGCTCTTTGTTGTGGAGCCAAAGGATCGTATCATTATCATGTGGAGAAATTTCTTGAAGGTTGAAGCCTCTGGAAAGTAGGAATTTTATCCTAGCTTCCCTAAGCTGCAAGGCAGCTTTCCTCTGTTCCTCATCTTCCCTCTCTAAGACCAACCTCGCTTCTTCTTCTTGTTTAAGCCTGGTTGTCCTCTCTAAAGTCACCAACTCCTCTAGTGGTAGCAGGAGTACTTCTTCATTTGCAGCTCCTAAGTTGATGAGCTGATCAATGAGTTCCTCTCTTTTCTTGTTGTTGTTTGCCTCCTGATTGGCTGCAGCCGCCTTTGAACTAGCAGCTAGCAGCTTCTCAGCAGGGAATCTACCTTTCTTCTTTAGCTTCTCAATCCTTTCCTCTTCCTAAAGCTCTTCCGCAGTCATCTTCCTTTTTCCTTTGTCTTTTGAAGAGCTTGACGGTGGTGGTTCTTGGATAGAGGGTTCAGATTGAGATAGAGGCTCAGATGGTGTTTGGGATGGAGCAGGTTTGAGTAAGTCCTCACTATTCACCTCAGATGCCATTTCAAAAATTGCATCTATGATGATTAGATCCTCAGACATCTGGAACAGTCATTTCGCAGCTTCCATTTCAGCTTCGGAAGATTCAGCTTGTTCTTCCGAGGCTTTAGCTGGTTCTTCCGAAGCTTTCCTTGTAGCTTCGGAAGTTGAAGGAAATACACCTTCTGTCCCAATTGTTTCAGTTGTTGGGCCATCGGTCCCCATTTCCCCTTCAAAGTGAATCTTAGGTTCCATGTGGACCTTAGGTTGACCAACTTCTTCCACAGTGGTAGAAGGTGCAGTGATCCTTTGAAGCTCTTCAGCTCCAAAGTAAATCAGTGTAGGATCAAGGCTTGGCTGATTAATGGAGGATCTCCATAAAAATTGATGAAAAGTCTGTAGAGATCCTTAATCATCTGTGAGTCAATTTGAAGGACAGATTGGGATGACTTGGGCATAGTGATGATGTAGGAAGTTGAAGTTGAAGCTTGGACCGGTGGTTCCTTTTGTGTTTGTCTCTGAACACACCGCGTGGGTGCATGGCACGGCATTGGAATTTCATGGCATGGGGGACCGGCGGCGATGCTGCCACGCGGCGCCGGCCCCTGCGTCGTGACGACAGTGCCTCCACCCCCTTACCTTCTATGTTGTATGGCCCTCCAAATTCTTAACAATACCAATGCCTCATTTAAGAAAAAGAATCATTCACTTATGAGTATCCAATGATACAATTATATTAAATATAAATATGGTCTAAACTTTTGTTAAGATTTTTAATCTCATAATCCTTTAAAAAGCTAATACAAGAAACGTATACTAACCGCCTTGAATCACGTAATGCAAAAACATCATGAAGTTCTCCAACTTGTGTTTTGATCGATTTCTATTCATGTGAATGATTGTTGAAAATTTAGTGAGAAAGTGGGTTTTTCACTTACTTTTGACACTAATTTGGACTTGGTTTTTTATCGATCTTTATTTATATTAGGGATTGTAGGAAATTTAGTGAAAAAGTGGGGTTTTCACTATCTTTGGACAATAATAAATATTAGTATTTGTTACTAATATGATTATTATTTAGTGTGTTGTATTATATGATGTGAGAGGATCACAACAAATTAAACTGTGTCCAGAATGAATCTATGATTAATGAGATATTGATTCTCAAAGTTGATTAATAAGTGGAAATGATTGGTTATTTCAAATAGTGGAGTGACAAAACAAATATTAAAGTGGTAGAGTATATATATGGGATTCTTGTCCCACATTAGAAGACTAATAAATTTTGAATGGATTTATAACTGGGAGTTTCTAGTGGAATGTGTTCCTACACGGTTAGGGACACCCAATGGCTGCCAATAAGGGGCGTCCGAGCCCGAGCACGGGATCGAGTGCGGGGCGATGGGCGCAATATGACAATTTGATGGCACATTTTGCACTTCGCACACTTGCCAGACCGCGTGCCGCTTGAAAGCAGCCTTAGTATTTATAAACTGTAACAGATGGGTTAGCAGTTATGCATTTGTTGATCGTTCAATAGTTGTGTGTTGCTTGGTACATCCGTTGACTACTTCTGAGTCCATCTGTTGACCAGCAGATGGAGCTCCGTGTCTGTTGAAAGGCAGTCTTCAAAAAGGCAATCTTCAGAAGCTAATTCATATTTGCTGAAAAGATAAATTTCAGTAGTTAAAATACTTAATTACATCACAGCTTATGTAGTAAATGACCAATAATTATCAAATTAACTCAGTGTTAATAAGGAGAGTTGGTATAACTATATTAATGAAAAATTTTCTTCTAACTATTATGTGCTCATATAATACATATATACAAACATATGTCCCTTGATGGAGTTAATTGAATTTTTGATAATTCTCAACAACTAAACCACTATAGAAAACAAAAGAAGAATCTATCTCCTTCCGCCTTCTAACTTCTTCTACTTTGTTTCCACCTTTCAAGACGCATGCCTCTTTACATTGTTACCCCGGTGCGAGGACATCTCCAACGGTACAAACATATTTTTTTTTGTTGTACTCTAGAAGACAAATACGTTTGTCTAAGAATCCTCAACGAGCACTCAACCATTTGAATCCTCAACCAGCACTCAATTTGAATCGTTGATTGTGCGACCATAGGCGAAATTGTGAAGAATCTCTATGATTTCAAGATTCAAGTGAAGAAAGTTTTTTTTCTGAAGACTATGATTTGAATTGGTTTCAATTTATGTAACTTACTTATTACTTACATAGTTACATTTGGTTTGCATGCAGTATTCCAATTTTGAATTTCCTATCAATAGTGTGATTATTATTTTATTAGTTATTAATAGAAGCTAGTGAACCCATGTCATACAAGAAGACACTTTAGATATTTAGTTTTTTGACTTAAACTTTTGTAATGATTTTATTGTTCAGACATGTTTTTGTTTATCAACATTCGGTGTGAAATTTTTTATCAGTTTTGTTTTTTTATATAAAGTTCAAGATATCATGTATAGCCCACTGCAACACACGAGTTTGAGATGGTTTTTTGTATGTAAAGTTTAGAATTTGATCCAAGCATGTCAAAGTTTCATTTTATATTATCAATACTCCCTTTAATGTGCATGTTAATATCAATTGTTATATATTAACTTCTTTTACTGTTTTACGCCTTTCCTATGCTGCGCGTAGTTAATATTTTGAAATATAATCGATAAACCCCCACACTTGCTCATGTATGGTTCTTTATCCCTTTTTTTTATAATTGTTAATTTATTATTGTGCATTAATAGTGGATCCCAAAATAATGCATGTATTCTGCATTTAAGAAGTTTCATTTTCGATCAATTTTTGTCGTTACCCGTTTCATCGATCACATCCTTCTTGTATGTGGTTTGGACGTCTATACACTTATTTATGTGATTTGATTTGATATAATGTTAGTTTATTTTTTTTTGTGGGCATTGATTGGACATATAGAATAAAAACACAAAATTAAAAATAAAAAAAGTGTTTAATTTCTACGTAAAGAAACAAGTCTTTTAGTTTGATTAACTCTACTATCAATGCTTTTAAAGCTTTATTATTATTTGGACCCGCTACTCATGCTACCATAGGCCTGTGAGATGGGTTGTGTGTTCGCCATGGCCGGCCCAATAGTATTGTGGGCCCAAGCTAGGGCTTTGGGCCTTCCACAACTAGTGGGCCTCCATTTTGACCTAAACCGCCAAACCCCAAGGTTTTTAGCCCAAGTCAGAGATATGTTTAATTGGTCATCGACGTTTTTCACTTCATTCTTATTCCTCAGCCCTCAAACGCCCCCAAAATCTGAAATCCTCATTCCCCAATGAGCGATCGATCTTCACGACTTTTCGGTTTCACTCTTTGACTCTCGAGATCATCAAGCGGCACAAGGCTACGACTTTTAGTTTTCGACAGCTTCAAGTATGGCTGCGACTGCGACTCTGCGAGTAGTTCGACCCCTTCAATTCGACAACCTCAATTCGAGATTTTGAGTAATCACGGTCGATCCCTTCTGGCTTCTGCGGTTAGCGGTTCTGTTCTGCGGCTTCTGCCGGACTGCCCTAGTGCGGCAGTGCCCTTCAAGGCTTCAATTCGACAGCCTCTGCAGTAACCGCAGTCAAGATTTCGAGTATTCGACAACCTCAATTTGATTTTTGATTCCAATTCGACCCCTTCTGCCCGATTTTAGATTTGTTTCTGATTTCAAATTGCTCCCTTTATCAGGTTAGTTTTCTACCTTTTTTTGTTTCTTATTGATTTGCTCAATTGCTCCCTTCATTAGGTTTGTGATTTGTTTCCCTTCATTAGGTTTGTGATTTGTTTGAATGTTTCTGATTCAGTGATTTGATCTTTATAAAAGGGAAAGTGGTTTGTGATTTGTTTCAAATCACAGGCTGTGTCAAACTCTTTGATAAACCTCATGTGAGGGCTTGATTCAGGTTATTTGGTTGTGTATTGAAATTAAACTATTGATCTGCTCCCTCAGGTTAGTTTTCTACTTTTTTGTTTCTTACTTACTCAAGTGATTTAGTGATTTAGTGATTTATTTGCATTTGATTTGATTATTAGTTTTCTGTTTTTAGATTAGTTTATTTCATTATCTCATTGCTTGAATCTGATGACTTGATTAGTAATTAGTTTTACATACTATAACTAGGAATGTAACTTGGTTCATTGGTTGCTTAGAAGTTAGAATCTATTAGTTTATTTTTACCGGTCCCAAGCCCTGATAAAGGAGGAGGGTTTATATAAATATTCTTTTAAGGGCCTCATATTTTTTGTTCGCTTTGAGCCTCCAAAAACGTTAAGCCGGCCCTGGTGTTCGCTTCGAATTCATGCAGAACGTATCTCGAACCTAAAATCATTTTAGACACATGAACCGAACACGTTAACTATATTCACAGGTTGATATGAACATGTCTCATTTAACTAGAAAAAGTTATTATTTATATACTTTTTTGCGTATTAATGTATACATACACACACTTGTTGTTGTTATAGGGTCAAATTTTTGTAGTGATATATTAAGCAATTAGATGTAAATTGTCACCACGTCAATTTGTATCTGAAATTATAAATTGACATAAAAAGTACCTATATAGTATAATCTATCAAAACACAATTTATATATATATATATATATATATATATATATATATATATATATATATATATATATATATATATATATATATGTATATATATATATATATATATATATATATATATAGGTTAAACGATCAAACCGCCAACCCAGATAACACGAACATGACTCGTTTAGCTAAACCCATCTGTGTGTTTGGGCACTGTGTAACCCATATACTCGTTTAGACTGAATCCAAATCTACAAATTCCATATTAAATACACATTATATATCATATACATTATATATCTTTGTTGTTGTGTCATAAATAAACAGTGACATGCATTTTAAAGGTGTTAAAAAGTGTATTTTTATGAGGACCATCTAGATTACTTAGTATCATCCCTTGTTAGTTATTTATTCTTGATAAACTTCTGTTATAAAAAATATATATGTCCCACATGTTGAATACAAACCCAGTCAAACTCAAACAAATACTGCGTTAATTAGCACACAAGTTGTCTAGAAGCTCACTGGGTTTCTCAGAAACCACCACACAGTCCCATATTTAATCCCATCAATATATAAGACTTAATAAAGCCACCCTTTGCACAACACACAAACATAATTCAACCCACCCACCATTTCACATCATTCACAGAAGAATTTAACTAACTTTAAACTCTAAAAATGGCTACCACATTGAACATGTTGTCAGAAGACTGTATTTCAACAATTTTATCTCTCACATCTCCACCGGATGCATGTAGATTCATGCTTACGTCTTCTTCGCTGCGATCGGCTGCTGAATCCGACATCGTTTGGGGCGGACTCTTGCCACCTGATCTTCCTTGGTTACTTTCAAGAGCACACACTCAACTCACATTTTCTTCAAAGAAAGAATTGTTTTTCCAGTTGTGTGATTCTGTTCTCATAGATGGCGGAATCAGGGTGAGTTTATGTTCATATTTTTGAAAAGTTAATATCCATTTTGATTGCTTTGATTAAAGTATTGAGTTTTAGTATTATTTTATCCATGCAGACATTTTTACTAGACAAAGTAAGTGGGAAGAAGAGCTATGCCTTATCTGCAAGAGCACTTTCCATTACTTTAAGCAATGAACCTAATCATTGGACCTGGATTACCCATTCTACATCAAGGTTAGTTAAAGTTCTACTCTTTTGGTCAAATGTGCATTGTTTTTCATATTTGGGTCGAGTTTTGGAGGTTGCTGTCTTGTGACCTAGAGGTCACTTGCAATGGGAAAAGTCTCTTGCAGTGTACACGTAGAGTAGAATAGGCCCAAGTTGGCCCGACAGCCCCTGGACCCATGCATACAAGAGGCTTAATTGTGCACTGGGTTTACCTTTTTTTTTTTGAAATTTTACTTTGAGAACTTAATACTCATATGTGTTTTTTTTAAATTTGAAGTTGAATGTCAACTTTTAACACATAAATTACTGCATCTGATTTTCTAAAGTCAAAGTAATTATACCGCTATAGAATTTATGCTCAACTATAGTTAATAGTGTTGAATTTTAATTATGAATTGTGCAGATTCCCTGAGGTGATTGAGCTAAAAACAATATCCAACTTGGAAATACAAGGAAGAATAGACACTCAAGATTTATCTCCTAACACGACATACGGTGCTTATCTCATAATCAAAGTGTCTGATCACACATTCGGGTTGGACTCTATTCCATCAGAGACATCAATCTCAAAAGGCGAAAGCTTGGTAACCAACACAGCATATTTATGCCCTCTGGATCACCAAAAACAACAGTTTGAATCATTGTTTTTCATGAACCGGAGGCGGATGATGGAGAAAAGGGTGGTGGAAGGAGTTGCCCGACGCCCGAGCGAAAGAGGGGATGGATGGATGGAAATTGAACTTGGAGAATTCTTTGTAGGAGAGAAAAATGAGATGGTGAAGATGAGTTTAATGGAGGTTAAGGGTCATCACCTAAAAGGAGGACTTATCATTGAGGGAATTGAAGTTAGGCCTAAATGTTAAACAGAATTAAGACTAACATCATATATCATTTAAAATCCTTAAGAAAAACTTAAAGACCACATGAAAATTACAGAAAGAATACTTAGAAAATGGAAGCAATTGTGTTCCAATTCTGTGAATGTAACAATTCTTTATTCTGTTTTGCATGTAATTATTTTCATCAAATAGAAAGCAGTCTAGTTTTTAAGTGTCTGTTGATTACTGTTTTGCTTGTTTACCTACGAACAAAATAAATGTTAAAATATATCATTTTTCATGAAAGACTGCATACTAACGTTATCTACGAGAATATATTCTACATTAACAATACAATTAGTAAACAATTTGATCTTTTGCTTTCAGACTGTGTATTTGACTATTTGTTAACCCATGACCTTCTAGAGTTTGGGTTAATTTAAAAAGGCAGAAAATGAATAGAAAACAACATATACAAACAGAAAGAAAAGGTCACATAGAACTTGAGGTTGCACACCCTCATATATAGTTGAAAGGTTATCGATCTTATATTTATATAGTTAGCTTATTTAAACTGTTTTCACTTTAATCACGTACTGAACCTACCAATCGAATCAATGAACCGTTGGTCAGATTGGATTTTAAGTTTTTTTTTTTTAATTTCAATTACTAACGAATTTAATACTTCCACCTTATATTTTAGAGATATATGTAGTTTATAATATTATAATATCAGTGACATTTTCTGATCAAGTTAGTAAACCGGTAAGATGACTAGTATGATATAATGTCCGATTTCTGATCATATATATTTTTTTGTTTATATAAATTTAAAATCTCACACTAGTGACACTTAGGGGGTGTTTGATGACTGGGCTGACTGGGCTGACCGGCTGACTCGGTCAGCGGGTCAGCCCGTTTGATTTCTATTTTAACACAGCTGACCGAGAGGCACAAGGCTGACCCATACCTAAAAAAAAGTTGCTGACCAACACCCCACACACAACCCCTTCTACTCTTCTGCCTCTTTGTTGAAGAAACAGCCCCCCACACCCCAAATTGCGAACCCCCCCGCAACCAACCCCCACCAGCGACACCCCCGCCGGCGACACCCCCACCGCGTACACCCCCACCGCGCACACCCTTTTCGGCCAGAAACTCCCTCGCACGACACCCTTCTCCGATCACCCTCCCATTGCGACACCCACTGGCAACCGACAACTGACAACCATCTCCCCTCCTCGATCTGCAGGTATGTGTGCTAATTTTCTCAATTTTGGTGCTTGATAATGTTTTGTTAGATGATTAGGTTTTGATGATTGGGTTATGATGTTGGTTTGATCTATTGTTAACAAAGTAGTTTTGTTAGATAATTAGGTTTTGATGATTGGGTTTTGATGTTGGTTTGATCTATTGCTAACAAAGTGGTTTGATGAAGTATATGTTGCTTATGTTATCAAGTATATATGTGTATATGTTGTCAAGTATATGTTGCTTATGCTGTCAAGTATATATGTTTTGATATTAGTTCTTGATCTAGGCATAACAGAAAAAAAATCTAGGCATAACAGAAAAAAAAGCTAGAGTTAATTGGAAGTCGGATTATGTCGACAAAACATTTCTCGAAGCATGTATACATGAAGTAACAAACAACGGTCGGGAGGGTAGTAGCCTAAAAGGAAGCTCATGGAAAGTTGTTGCGGAAAAACTAAAAAATTAATATAATTTCATTGTTGACCATAAACAAATGAGAAATCGATATGACTACCTGAAGTCAAAGTACGGGGCCTGGGTCAAACTGAAAAACGGGGAATATTTAAGATCCTATAACTAATACTTTCAATATGAGTGATGAAGAATGGGAAGCGGGGGCAAAGGTATTTTTTAATATGAAAACCTTTTTAATAACATTATTTTTTGGTAGTAGCTTGATTATATCTATAAAAATTTTTAAACAGTTAAACAAGTTTGTGGAAAAGTTGAGAAATGCGTCCCTTCCTTACCCTGATCTTTGCACCAAACTGTTTGAGGGAGTGACTGCGACTGGCATTCACAGTTGGGGGCCATCTTCTACACTTCCTCATCCAGCTGAAGGATTCTCTGAGCATGAATTGGATAATGTTCAGTCTACTCAGAAGGAAACAGAGCCCCACCTATAAGTGAAGAATCCTCTAGCATGAGTTGACTTTTGTATGACTTTGTTTGACAACCCGTATGACATTTGGTACCACTTTTGTATGAACTTGTATGACATTTGTACAACATTTGGTATATGTGGCTTTCGTATGTCATTTGACTTTTGTATGACTTTTGTATTACTTTTGAATGACAGTTAACAGCTCAACTATGTATACGGATGGTGAAATTTTATCTTTTTTTATACTTTCATGGTATTGATTGAAGTTGGCACGAAAAAGGAAAGGAGAGGGTATAATTGAAAGAATAAGAGATAATGATTCTGCTTTAACTAGGCATGCATACACACATGAATTACTACATGGATCTTCTACATAATGTCAAGAAATGATAAGACTTTCACGCAAGGCGTTTGTACTATTATGCAATTATTTTACATAACGAAATTGGTTGCGAGCTAGTAGGACGATAAGCATTGAAGAGAAAATGGTAACGTTCTTACATATTATAGGGCATAATGAACGATTCCGAGTTGTTAAACGACGGTTTCAACACTCCAATCAAACGGTTCATAAATGTTTTCACGAGGTTCTGGTTGCAATGATGTGTTTTGCTAAAGAAATTATAGTCCCAACATCTTCAGCTGAAACTACAAATACCTCGGCACGACTTCAAAGGTTAAAAGGAATATTTCCTGGAGCAATAGGTGCTTTGGATGGAACTCTTGTACATGCAGTTATGCCCGCTGATCAACAAACTTGTTTTAGGGGAAGAGGAAAAGGTGAATGTTATCAAAAGGTGTTAGGAATATGTGATTTTGATATGATATTCACCTTTGTATGGGCTGGATGGGAAGGCGTAACATATGATTCACGGGTTTTGAGAGAAGTTGCATTTAATCCGACATCTGGATTTCGATTCCCTCCACCAGGTTTATAATATAATTATAACTTATATTATTAGATATATTATTTGTATTCTTTATATAATAGATGTCACACTGGCATTTACAGATAAATATTACCTTTGCGACGCTGCATATACGAACACTCATGGATTTATGACTCCATATCGCAATACTAGGTATTGGTTAGCCAATTTTCGACGGAGAAGGCCGTTAACTAAGGAAGAAAGATTTAATCATGCTCATGCTTTCCTTAGAAATGTTATTGAGCATGCTTATGGTGTATTGAAGGCAAGATTTCCAATACTAAAACAAATGGCTCCTTATCCTTTTTCAATGCAAAGAGACGTTGTCATCGCTTGTTTTGCAGTCTATAATTTTATAAGAAAATACAATATTCAAGATGAATTATTTACAAACTTTGAAGAGAATACTATGGTTACCACTGATGGTGAAGGTGGAGGAAGTGAGGGTCAAAACACACAAGCCATGGAGTGGGGTTTAGAAGGCGTTGAATATATGGCTACTTTGCGTGACCAAATTGCCAATCAACTGCTTTCAGATGCTTCAAGTTAGATTTGTATGCAAACTCTTGTAATATGTTTGAAATTGGATATGTTTGTTTGGATTATGTGTGATTTATGTTTAATTTGTATTTTGTATGACATTTTGAATTTTAAGGTACTATGTTGTTTTTATATATTTGACTATTTTTATTGATTACACAACAGTAGTTAAATTCAAACTCATCAGAACAACGAGCAATATGGTTAAATTCAAATTCATTCAGCAGAGTCGGTCAGATACATAATCAAACAGCCAAGTTTCAGTAAGATCTGACTCAGTCGGAACATCTTACTGGGTCAGCTTCTGACTCTGTCAGATCTTACTCAGTCATCATAATCAAACAGCCCCTTACACGGAGTATAACCCTCCCATGTGAGAAATTTGTGTGAGTAAGGTGGTTGCCACGTGAGATGCACTTTATTTTTATATTACTTTCACTTACATGGGAATACCTGATGCCCTAAGAGAATTACAAGGAGTTATATGAAATAAAAGAAGGATTACATTTACATATCTTATTATTATAATATACCAACATCTCAAGTGAAACTTGGCATTCTTTAAGAGATGTTTTGCCACATTTGAGTCTGACACACACCCATTCTTTTTACACGTGGATCCTAACGGATCCAAATCAACTCGTTTTTAACTGTCATTAATATTCACTTTCAATTGGAAACTCTAATTCATTCTTGTTGTTTAACTCTCTACCATAATCTCTATGAAATCATCGCATAATGTCTCATTGCATACACTATATCATAGGCCTTTTGCTTATATCATCATCTTCATTGCTAGCCTTCTCCACTTTTAAAGTTCTAGAGTTCGTATATGGGATAATCAAAGGTGTTGTCAGATTTGGCAGTGGAACGATCTCACGATTCAATCATTGAGGTAATGTGGTTGTAATTTGGTGGGCTTATTTTTATGGTATAATTTTCATCTTATTCAAATGAATCAGTTATGACTCTTTTGATTTCATTTGGTTGGCTTCTAGGTAAAATTTTGATTAATCAAATTCAAAACTATATTGCTTATTTTTTCAAGTAAGAAACTCATGTATCGAACCAAAATGAAATCTAATTCTCATGATATCATTGCTGCCTCTTTCAATCGCTACAGATGTTCACTAATTTGTAAACCTAGATCACTCAAACGGAGTTGAATAATGCTAAGATCAAAGGCCGCATATCCTCAGGTTTGTTATCCTCTCCCTCTTCTCACGTTGTTGAATAATGCAAAGATTTCTAAAGGTTTAAAGCTTTAAACACACATATAATAAAATCATGTTTCTGAAATCATATTAAATCCTAGGTTAGTTGTGTTCTTTAATTTACTTCTTGTTTCTCTTTTTTTCTTTGTTGTTGTTTATAAGTTGGGAATTTAGTACATTTTGTCTTGATTTCGTGTGAAATTTCCTATTAATTGTTAATTTGCTTCCTTGGCGGCTTGAGCTCTCGTGCCCGCCGTAGCTGGAAAAGAAGATATGATATATCGTCTTTCCTAACGGCTAATTTTTAGTTACTTTGTCTTTAAAAGCTGGCTAAAACAGGGGCTTCCTTCACTATCTGAAAATGGTTTTTTTTTATTTTGAATAGGTACTTGAAGTTGGCTTATTTGTTTAAGGTTAAAGAAATTATATTTTGATTTCCTATGAATTGTTCATTCATGGACGAATCCTATCTATTTTCTAACCCTAATGTGACAGTATTATGTAGGTTTACATGTTGAAAGGCCATTTGGGTACTACTATAGTTAACTAGAGGATGAAAATATCTAAATGTATAGGTAAACTTCTACTCATTATCTTTCTATGCGTATTTAGGTGGTGTTTGTTTTTTAAGAAAACCTCTTCCCCACCTCTTCATCTGCGCCCATGCAGACACGGGAAGAGGTTTTGAGTGCGTAGACTATTTGTTTTTTGGAAGACGTTTCATTAAAACACGTCTGCGCGAGGTCTTCTTGGTGCAGACATGGACTAGTGTCTTCAGGCAGGAAGACATTTCATCAAACCTCTTCTCCCTAATCATAAAACACAACCAGCCACCATCCTCATCCTCCTCTCCTCTCTCCACGCGACCATCCTCCCACCGGCGTGCTCCAGCCGTCGCCGCCTCCCTCCAACCGCCCCCTCCTGCCGCAGCTCCTCCAGGCCGGCCCCCTCCAGCCGCGCCTCCTCCGGGCCGCCGCCCTGCTCCTCGTGCCTCCTCCCACTCTACCCACCGCCCCCACTCCACAACCTCCCGTCAGCAGCTCCAAAACCTCCCGCGAAGGCAAAGAAGGAGATTGGGAGTGTAGTGGCTGTGAGAACAGAAACTACGCCTTTAGATCATTCTGTAAAAGGTGTAAGCAACCGTGGTTGCTAGTTGATTCCAAAACACCGGCCGATTCAAAGTGGCTCCCGCGGATTGGCGATTGGATCTGCACTGGTATGTTATTTTTTGCTGATTTGATCAGTAGTTTGTGTTTTCCGATGTGTTTTGTGCGTGTGTGTGTGTGTGAAGTTTGTGGATGTGGATGTGGTTTGTGATAGTTGATGTTTGATTATGATTCTAGATTGTAAGGATTTCAAGTTTGGAAGGCGATTTATGTGGAATCTGAATGTTATGAGTAATTAGTTCATTGGTTCTGGATTGGATTGATTATATCGGACTAGGACTGAATGTGGAAAACGATGGTTTTGCATACTGTTAAAAAACAAATAGTCTTTTTCTTACAGACTGCAGACATTTGGTCCACCTCTTCTGCTGCAGATGTTTGCAGATATGATCCGCAAACCGCAGACGTTTTCCTACAGAAAAAACAAACAGCACCTTACTTTTCACTTCAAGTTGATTATGCTATGTTCCTTTTAAAGGTGGCCTTTAAATTCAAGCTTATCATTTTGTTTGTCTTTTAGAGGTGACGAAGCATATTCAGGTGAAATTGCAAATCAATGTAGATTTTGACCGAGGATATTAGACCTTCATGTTCGCTAATACATAAACTATATATTACATTAAAAAGGCTGGTTAAATGTACATTCTTGTTTTAGTAATGTTTCTATTTTCTGTTTTGTATTGGATTCTTGTTGAAAATTATATATTACATTACAATTCAATGTCAAACATTGTGTGACATTGTTTTTTAATAATGTTGGTTTTTTAATTTATGTTACATGATGGATTGAATGAGTGAGCTGCCAAATACATATGGGCTTTAAAGTTGGGCTGAAAGCATGAAATTAGGCTAGAAGCAGTTGGAATGGATTGCCTCTTAGGCTGTTGCTAAGCCTACAAATAATGAAGATAAAAATCCTCATCATTTGGAACTCTCTGCATCTTGTCATCAACAGTCATCAACCGTAGTGATCATCTATCTATCTCACATTTATCATAAATTATCATGTAGATCATTTGTGCTTAGTCTTTTCTAGTTGTTTTTGTTTCCCATTTGTTCGTTCTTAATCTTTTGATTATTGATTGAGAACCTTTTTGATTCTTTGATGTAAAAGTGTTTTGGTTTGGGATTATAAGATTTGGATTTACAGTTTCTGACATGGTATCAGAGCTATAGGCTCTTGAGTCATTGTTTTCTCCGCTGCTTTGTTGATTATGGGTAGCCTTTTGATTCCAAGGTTATTTTGGTTAAAGATCTTCCGCTATCAAGAAAGGTTTACAACTAATCTGCTGAGTTATTAGTTGTCATCGATTGGGTTTCTCATTCTCAATACCCTAAATTCTTGATTCATATTCATTCCATGTTCAGATTATCTTTTATATCGCTTAGGGTTTCTAAGCAAATTCATAGTTTGTCTGGTGAGGTGGTGTGATTTTCTAATGTGTGGCTGAGACACTGGATTTAGTGTCTTCTCTCTACGGTCTTAAGTTGTCTTGTGGTTAGATCTCTTGAGTTTTTTGAAATAACAAACCACATACCTACTTTTCTTCTAATCTCTTGGTTGTTCTTGAGTATTTCACATCTAGAAGAGTCCATTCAGCCTAGAGCATTCGATTAAAATTTTCTTAATCTAAAAGGAGAAATTTCTGGTTCATCTATTCAGCAATACCATTATAATTTTTGGATCTTGGCGATGTTTCCGTTGTTGCGTGACATCCTTGATGACTTTTCTTAACTGTATTTTTTCATGTGTAATTCATCTAAAGTTGTTTGGGTTGGCTCACAAACTGATAAGAGGAACCATGAGCTCTAAAGCGTTTCACTCGCCATCGCTTCTTCTTTCATTCATATTCTTGGCTCTTAGTATTATTAAGAACGAAGGCTTCTGGAATAAATGAAACCTTAGATTTGGGATATGTTTCAAGTTAGTGATAGCTTCTGCTGCAATCTGATGAGCTTACATGCTCCTGTTTCAACTACATCACTGAAGTCTCCTAATTCTTTGGCTGCTTGGAAATCTATAAGTTCACCTTATCTTTTTTTATATTTCTTGTCACATTTGTTATCTCTTGTTAGACATTCTTTGTTGGGTTAAGAGTACCTGCATTATCTGAATATAAAGGGAGAGACATACCCTGTTTTGTGTGATTGTATAGATGTGCTGCAAAGTTGTTATTTTTTATCTGATTTTGTTACCATTGTTCAACTTCGCATGTCTCCGTGTGAATTTTTATTTGATCATGGCTGCTCCTTATTTTATATTCATTGTCTAAGTATTTAGTATGTTGGTGATTAATGTAAGGCCCCGTTCCCGGGCAACTCACATCTGGTCATCATCGCACTTAAAATACATCATTATATAATCTTTACTAAAATCATGCAGCGGAAACTATGAAATAACTTTTCATTGTACTATAAATGCTTTTGCAAGTTAATACAACATTCATTACAAAACATCGTTTGACGTATTACAGTGCAAAAACATTATACAAAAGAATGCCATCCAAAAGAGCTGAGTAGCCGTCCCATGCCACCCTCAGCAACATTACCTGCCAACTAGAAACACATAAAAGTCAGCGTTGCTGAGTGAGTTCTAGTTTTATAATAAAACATACTTTACTTTCATTAAAACCATTATTTACTTACATGCGATCACACATCATACGTACACATAGATAATATCATTATTATCTTCATTATTCGTTTGTTAACTTTTGTTCATTTAACGTACATCGTTAACATTCACATTCGTTACTTTCGTTCACATTCATTCATGAATTCTTACTTTCATTCGTAAGTTCCTTACTTTCATTCGTACATTCATTTCATCCATTCGTACGTTCATTACATTCATTCGTACGTTCATTACTTTCGATGCCATGTACATTACCCTGAACTTTATGCATGAAGCTGGTTACTGGGCCTGAGGTCTTTCATAGACCTCGAACATTGTGCACGAAGCTGACTCCAGTACCTAGGGCAAGTACATTCACCACTTATCTTTTCTCTTTCATTACGGATCAATGCCATGTGCTATACCCCGAACATTGTGCACGAAGCTGGTTACTGGGCCTGAGGTCTTTCATTGACCTCGAACATTGTGCACGAAGCTGACTCTAGTACTTAGGGCAAGCGGCAAGGATCCCATACATATGGTCATCACCAGGATTGGACCCCGGTGTGCATCCTTCGGGGGTAGCTAACCCGCACACAGTTAAGCTAACACCCTTCATTGGGTGTGAACCTCCATACATTTGCTTGCAAGCCTTTCTTATATTCATTCATTCATTAATGCATGCATTCATTCATCATGTTCCTCTTCCATTATCTTTCGCTTTACGTTACATAATACTTTCGTTTCATTCTTTAACATAACACGTAAAGTCACGGGAAAGATAAACATACATTATAATAAGGAACCTCATCATATGCAAATAGCATCATCATACAGGGCAACATCATACATACATAACATACATCATGCATAATCATGCATCATCATCATTATCATGCCCAACGTAACTTCTAAGACCTCAACGGTCATCTTACATACACTTACGGGAACTTCCACGTCAAAACTTACATCTGCACTTTCCCTCGAAAGTCAGTAATCAACCTATGCTTCTCCTCGGGTACAACAGCCCTATTTGGGCGTATGGACACCCTTCAGTCGCATGGCCTCCATGCGACTAAACATCATGCGAATAGACCTATGCGGATTAACACCAATGCGGATGAACACTCAGTCGTGCGAATGGACTCTCAATCGTGCGAATAAACACTATACGAATGGACCTCATGCGAATGGACCTCATGCAGATGAGCACCTATGCGACTGGACTCTCAGTAGCATGACTCCCCACGTGACTGGACCCCAGTCGTGCGACTGAACCTCAATCGTGCGACTTAACCCCAATCGCCCTCCAGTCGGCTGTATGGCCTCCAGTCGGTCGCCTAGCTCTAACTGATGCAGAATGCAGTTCATCCGAACCCAATCTGCCATTTTCGACCTCCAAGCTCATCCAAACCCATTCTAAGCCCAAATCAACCATCCTAAACCTTAGGAATGCATACTACAACACCATTCTAGCACACACAAGCCCAAGAACATACTCCAAACGCATCACATGCAAACTCACCCAAATAGGTCAAACACACACACATACAAAAACAGGTTTACTATGTGTTCCAGCCCCAAATCACTTGAAAACGAGTAAAATAGGGGTCCTAGAACTCATACAAACTACAAGAAGAAGAAGGGCTTCGTCTAGACTCGCTACACGATGATTTTGCTCACTCAAACCCGCTCGAACGAAGCTTTCTTCTTCTCTTCTCCCTTTCTCTCTTCTTTCTCTCTTTTGGTTGAGTTTGCATAAGAGTGGGGAGGATGTGGCTGCCCTCCCCCTCTTAATCCCCCATTTTTACGAATTTTCTCCTGTTTTGGCAAGTTTGGTCCCCCGACTTTAGACTTTATTTCTTTTTCTTCTTTCGTTGTCTACAAGGAAAATATCCAGGTGTTACAAGTCCACCCCCCTTATATAGTTTTCGTCCCCAAAACCTGTTATTCCTCGAACAAGCGAGGGTAATGCTGTCTCATTTCTTCTTCAGTCTCCCACGTTGACTCGGATCCCTTCCTGTGCTTCCACTGTACACGCGCAAGAGGAACAACTTTATTTCTCAGCCTCTTCTCTTTTCGATCGATGATTGCCACTGGTTGCTCCACATAATTGAGCCATTCATCTACTTCGATATCCTCCAGTGGAACAATCATGTCCTCATCTGCCAAACACTTCCTTAGATGAGATACATGGAATGTCGGGTGAATTCCACTCAACTCATCTGGTAATTCCAATCTATAGGCCACCTCTCCTGCTCGAGTAATGATTCGGAAAGGGCCTATATACCTCGGGCTCAACTTGCCCCGCTTTCAGAGCCAAATGATACCCTTCCAAGGTGAGACCTTCAACATAACTCGGTCACCCACCTGGAACTCAATCGGCCTGCATTGTTTATCAGCATACGACTTCTGTCTATCTTTGGCTGCCTTCATGAAGGCCTTGATCCTTTCAAGCTTTTCAGTCATAACGTCGATCACCTCGACGCTCCCTAACTCCTTATGACCAATATCACCCCAACAAACGGGGGTTCTGCATCTCCTACTGTATAGCATCTCATAAGGTGGCATACCAATGCTGGCATGATAGCTGTTGTTGTATGAGAATTCAGCTAACGGTAAGTGGTCATCCTAACTTCCTCCAAAATCAATCACACATGCCTGAAGCATGTCCTCCAATGTCTGAATGGTCCTTTCTGACTGACCATCAGTCTGAGGATGATAAGTCGTGCTAATATGTAATCTCTTTCCCATAGCGTCGTGGAATTTCTTCCAGAATTTGGATGTAAACTGGGTGTCACGATCAGACACAATAGACACCGGCACACCATGACGAGTTACAATTTCCTTGATGAACAGATCAGCCAACCTCTTAGATGAATATGTCTCGCGCATCGGTAGTAAATGAGCACTCTTTGTCAAGCGGTCAACAATCACCCATATAGCATCATACCCTTTCGGAGTACGCGGCAGCTTCGTAATGAAATCCATGGTGATGTGCTCCCACTTCCATTCTGGTATATCCAAAGGTTGGATCTTCCCATACGGCTTTTGATGCTCGGCCTTCACTTGTAAACAAGTAAGGTACTTACTCACATACTCCACCACATCACGCTTCATACCCAGCCACTAATAATCTTTCTTCATATCTTGGTACATCTTTGTAGCGCCGGGATGAATAGAATATCGAGTCTTATGAGCTTTATCCATAATCTTCACGCGTAGATCCCTAAAACGAGGAATCCGAATCCGCCCGAATCGGGTTTTAACATCAAGTGTGTTTTCACCCAATTCCGTAACCAGAACGCCCACTTAGAGAACTTGGCATACAACTTCTCCCTTCTCAACGTCTCCAACACCTCTCGAATGTGACCGGCATGCTCTATCTTGCTCTTCGAATAAATCAGGATATCATCAATAAACACAATCACTGATTTATCCAGCATCGGCCGACATACTCGGTTCATCAAGTCCATAAAAGCAGCTGGTGCATTGGTTAAACCAAAAGACATGACAAGAAACTTGTAGTGACCGTAGCTCGTGCGAAAAGCTGTTTTAGGAATATCCTGCTCTTTCACCTTTAGCTGATGGTAGCCAGATCGAAGATCTATTCGTGAAAACCAACTGGCACCTTGAAGCTGATCAAACAAATCATCAATCCTCGGTAACAGGTACCGATTCGTCACCATCAACTTATTCAGCTCACGGTAGTCTATACACATCCTCATACTACTGTCTTTCTTCTTTATGAATAAGACCGGAGCACCCCAAGGAGAGATACTCGGTCTAATAAACCCCTTATCAAGCAGCTCTTGCAATTGCTCCATCAACTCTTTCATCTCAGTCGGAGCCAAACAATACGGGCCTTGGCAACAGGTTGGGCACCTGGTATCAGATCGATCTGAAACTCGATCTCTCGGTCTAGTGGCACTCCTGATAAGTCTTCTGGAAACACGTCTGGAAAGTCACACACCACCGGTACATCAGACAGTTATAGTGTTGGCGTATCCACATTCTTTACATAGGCCACGTAGGCACTACATCCACGCCTCATGCACTTCCCCGCCACCGCCATTGAAATCACCTTCAGAATTGTGGTAACCCGATCACCATAAACCGTCACCGAGCTACCATCAGGCGTTGTCAAACCAATCATCTTCTTGCGACACATAATGTTCGTCTCATAATCCGCTAACCAATCCATCCTAAGAACTAAATCGAAACCATCTAGGGTCATCACGAACGGGCTAAAAGGAAACTTATGACCTTCTAGTTCCACATCACAGGCCTCTATCATCTCAGAAATCCTGGTAGACTTACCTATGGCAGTTTCTACATCAAAGGGCGCATCAACACGTCTACTACTAATCGACAGCTTAGTACAGAAAGCAGCATAAATAAAACTTCTACTGGCACCTAAATCAAACAACACAAAAGCTAAAGTTTGGTTCACCAGAAACGTACCGAACACAATATCAGGGTCCATCCTAGCCTCCTCTTGTGTCATAGTGAATACCCTGGCGCTCGCCCTCGGTCCTTCACTCCCCGTCTTCTTCACCCCGAAGCCCTCAGCCCTTGGCTTCTTGCAGTCTCTGCTCATGTGGCCCTCCCCGCCACAGTTATAACATTTCCCCGCTTTACACTCCCGTGTCATATGACCTAGCTTCCCATATTTGAAGCACACATTCAATCCCCACCTACACTCGCCACTGTGCTCCTTCCCACATTTGCCACACCTTCTCAATCCCGTACCCGGTGTGGCTACACGGCGATCATCCACCCGTTCCTTCTTGTTACCCGTCGAGGCATCACCCTGACCAAACCTCTTCCCACTCCAGTTCCTATCACCACCACCCTTCCTACTACCTTCAGCCATCACCACTACAGCCCTCTCATCATACAATCTCCCCGCCAAATCCACCGTCGATCTAAACGTGCTTGGTCAGGCAGCGATCATATGCCTGCGAATATCCGCTGGCAAACCCTGAATGTACCTTTTAATCTTTCGTGACAGAGGCATCACCTAATCCGACACCAGACATGCCATCTCGTTGAACTTTGTGGTTTATTGCTGATGTGTCATGGTTCCCGCCTCCAGCTGCAGGAACTCCCTCTCAACTTTATCCATCTCCCGATGAGGACAAAACTCCTTAATAACCAACTTCTTTAGCTCAGGCCATCTCATCCTCTCGATTACCCTGCTACCTTCGGCTCGGACTATATTATCCCACCAGCACAGAGCCAAGTCCACAAAAGAGTGGGCAGCAAACTTTACTTTCTGATCCTCCCGGCACTCGCTGATGTTCAAAACAGCTTCCATTTCTCTCACCCACCGGTGAGCAGCAGCAGCAGTGCCGTTACCATCAAAAGTAGGGGCTTGCACCTTTGAAATGCCCCGTAGTTACAACCTCGTGCCGCCTCCGGCGCAGGCTCCTCTTCTTCCTCTTCTTCATCATCAGAAAGAACCGTTTTAGGCTCCGGTTGCTCCTGCCTTCCCGAGGACCTATTCCACTCTTTCCTTTCTCTATCTCTCACAGCCTTAATCACTTCGGTTGTCACACCCCAACCTTGACGGCGGAAACGTCGAGGTGTGAGGGTTAAGATCGTTCACAGCCACATAACGCTATTATTAAATCTAAATATATTATTCATAAGTTTTAAAGGTAACATTACAAACATAAGTCTCAAGCAAAGATAACATCATGATATAAAAGTTAAATGTGACAAGTTCGTCCTTTTATTTCTCTAGGTCCAATCCTAGATTTGATAAGCTTCAAAGTAGTAATCATACTTGAGTATTTCCTGAAACATGTTGAAAATAAAAGGTCAACAATAATGTTGGTGAGATTTTCATAGTTTTCAATACATAAGTATATAAAAGATGGCAATCCATGTTGTAAGTTAGAGAGCAAAGTAACTAGGGATGTAAGACCCTTGACAAAGTATTACAAGTCTCAAACGTTTACAAGTATATACGATTAGCTAAGTGTACTTGAATCAACCAAGCAGGCTTGTCAGGCCCATAGATCTATGACGTCACCAGTCTAGCAATAGTTAATGATTGTATATATATTCGACATTACATGGTAGCTACAAGGTTCAACTAACCACAACACACAAGTAAATTGCCATAAGTTTACAAGAATCAAACGTTCACAAGTGCAATGATTATAAAGTAACATGTTTCACCCCAAAGTGTGAAAATATGAAAAAGGGATATAGAAATACTCACTTGACGCATATGTGCATAAGATAATAATAAGGATTAAATGATATTCCAACGAATTCTTTTACAAGATACCTAAACGTATTTATTACAAGATTAAGGTTAATAATAAGGTTAACAATTTAACGTGAACTAGGGGTTCTATAGAATTGTGGGTTTTTTAACAAGTAAATAAATTTATATAATAAGATTTTTTATATTTTGATTTAATGAAAAGAGTTATATCATTTAAATGTCTTAGTATAGAAAAGAAATTAAATATACTAGTTGATGAGGTGTAAGTAAAATTTTATAATCTTTTAGAATAAAAATGATTTAACAATGATTAAAATAGCGTATTGACTAATAATAATTTATTAACTTAGTTTATTATTTAAAGTACATTTTATAAGAAAATAACACAAAATGACTTTTGTAAATAATCTGTGAAACTATAAAATATATATAATTGCAATTATCTTGAATAATTCATAATTAAAGGTAATATAGTGCCCAATAATAGTTTAATGATTTAAATTATTATTAAACGTTCACTTTTATAGAAATAACTTTATAACAATTGCAATATTTTATTTATAACCTTTAAAAGAAATAAAAATAAATTTTCTGAAAATAACTTTTTATACCTTTTATAACATTTATAAATAATACTTTATATAAAAAAAATTAAGGTTTTTAAAGAAATAATTTTTCAGAAAATAATTAGATAACTTTTAGAATAAACGAAGTTTATAAATCTGATTTTTATAATTTTTAGAAATTTTTTATAAATTTTTAAAGGCTGAAAAACCTTTTAAAAAAATAGTAAGGGTGCCCGGGTTCGAACCCGGGACCTCAAGTTCAGCATGTGCATTTGTAACCAGTAAACCAGGGCCATGGCCGTGGTAAACTCCCGGTTCCAAATAATAAAAACACAATTTTAAAGCTCCCCCAATTCTTAAGAACCCTAGTTTGATTTCGTTTCAAATTGATCATTAGATCGAATGCGTTTATAGAAAAAACATGGGCTTTGCTTCCCCAGATGATTTCGAGTATATAGGTATGTTCAATTTACCCGAATGAAGTTAGATTGACGATGAACAGATGTAAGAGATATCACAACCGAAGCTTGAATCCGATTGCTGTGCACGATTGATGTTAATCCAATTAACCTCGTGTGAAGTTGTGGATGATGTTCACGGTTCTAAGCCCACAATCAATTAGAGTTGATAATGCCAGAAGACTGAGGTTCGATTAGACACAGGTTGCGATGAAAATGGTAATCAAAAGCGAGGTTTATGTGTTTCTTAGATGAAATTTGCAAATAGTGATGTGTTAGAGATGATTAACCGATTGATTATGTTCAGTTAATTAGGTAATTACTATGATTTCTACGTTGACCGGTTAGGAAGTAAATTGGGGTTTCGGTTACGAGTGATTCAATAGTAAAATGAGCGTTTTAGGTTGTATTATCAATGGTTACAGTTCGATTCATGTTCTTGGATCGATTTGGAACGATTTCTGAATTGGAAACCGTCCGAAATTAGTGGTTTTAGTGGTGGCCGGAGCTGCTCCGGCGGTGGCCGAAGGACTGGCCGGAAAGACGGGGAGAAGGGGGGTTTGGTTTGGGTTTTAAAATAAAAGTTACACAATGGTCCCTGTTGTTTTAACCCTTATCATTTCATGTATAAACTTCATAATTAAAGTTTCTAAATTGTTATAAATGCCCCCTTAACTTAATTAAGCTTTTAAATGTTATTCTAACTTATGAGTTATTTAAATTTTATAAATTATTATTTTTATTATTATTATTATTATTATTATTATAACTTATTAATCGTTTAACTTTTATAAATTTTTATTAAATGAACATTTATCATAATACGCAAAAGTTGTAATTACTTGTATTATTACATTTATTAGTATTATTATTATGATTATTATTATTATAGTTATTATTATTATCACTATTATTATTATTATTTAAATAAATTAACTTATTAGCTTTTAAATTAGCTAGACAAGCATAACAAGCCCTCAAGGTTTCACAAATGGCATAAAGGTCCTTACAATAATTTAACGAGGTTAATTTTTAATTTAATGAAAACACGAAAGGTTACATCGGTCACCACAAACGGTAAGATTGTCTGCATGACCTGATGCACTTCTTCAACCACCGCCTCTTTCACTGAGGCCCTCAAATTTGCACTCTCATCACCACCCTCCGGGTGGGGGGTCTCGGGTCCCTCAGGAACCACCTTCTCAACTCTAGGTCTGCCTCTTTTGGGCCGCGGTGCAGTACCAAGTCCACCACGCGAGGCTTTGGATGATCTACCACCAGCCATCCTCTATCACACACTGAAAAATTCAAACACCAACACGGTCATTCAAGGAAATAGCTTAGTTTATGTCAAGTATAGTAAGTCCCTAATTACAGTGGCCAGCTATGATTAGCCATTTACTTTACTCTTCGTACCCCAAGCATTACCTGTCCTGACTACATCAGTATCTAAATCTACTAGCAACACTTAAACCTATCAAATCTATTTAGAAAAACCTATCAAATAGAGGTAAACATAGATTTGATAGGTTTTCCTAAATAGATTTGATAGGTTTTCGCAATTAGATTTGATAGGTTTTCCCAAATAGATTTGATAGGTTTTCCCAAATAGATTTGATAGGTTTTCCCAAATAGATTTGATAGGTTTTCCCTTATAGATTTGATAGGTTTTCCCAAATAGATTTGATAGATTTTCCCTTATAGATTTGATAGGTTTTCCCGTATGTGTAGCGTAGTTTGTCGACGGTTTATTATTATTATTAGAAATAATAATAAATAATAGTAATAATAATAGTTATAATAATAATAGTAATAGTAATATTAATAATACTAATAGTAATAATAATAGTAATAATAGTAATAATAATAATAGTAAATAATAATAATAATAATAATAGTTATAATAGTAATAGTAATAATAATAGTAATAATAGTAATAATAATAATAGTAAATAATAATAATAATAATAATAATAATAGTTATAATAGTAATAGTAATAATAGAAATAATAATAATAATAGAAATAGTAAATAATAATAATAATAATAGTTATAATAGTAATAGTAATAATAAATAATAATAATAATAATAATAATAGTTAAATAATAATAATAATAATAGTTATAATAGTAATAGTAGTAATAATAATAATAATAATAATAGTAGTAGTAGTAATAATAGTACTAATAATAAGAATAATAATAATAGTAATAATACTAATAGTAATAATAATAATAATAATAATAATAGTAATAATAATAATAGTAATAATAATACTAATAATAATAATAGTATACATAATAATAATAATACCAATAATAATAATAGTATACATAATAATAATAATAATAGTAATAATACCAATAATATAATAATAATAATTAACCGTCAACCATTAATTTTATAAACATTGTAAATAATGATAAATACGTTTTTTTTCGCAGATATGGATGCCGACGATGCTTTTATTCCCGGCATTGATGACTGCCAGTTTTTACAGTTCGAGCAGGGGACTACACCGTACGAGCGGTTCAGGACCCTGAGAGCACGAGTGCCGGCACCGGGGACCGTCCTGTCGGAGGATTCTTATAGCTCGTTGGAGAGCGGGACCGTTTTTTTTGAGATTATCGGCGAGGACGGCCCGTGGGAGCAGCTGTTCCGGATGAGCGACGATGCTCATCGAGCTGACCGTGGAGTTCTACTGCACCTTCACATTCCGTCCACGTGAGAAGGGACTTGCGGAGCTGGACGAGGACGACATAGCGGACGGTCGTGCGCCCGCGGAGGTTTCTTTCCGGTTGTTCGGCCACCTCCACTGCATGTCACTTCGGCGGTTCGCTGTCGTCAGCGGCCTCTACACGGAGGTGGAGGTCGGACAGCCGATGTACACCATGGCCTTGATCTGCGGGGCCGACGACTTCGATCAGGTCTGGTGGCCTGCCATTGGTGACGGACCGTACGGTGGTGATACGAGGTCATCTCATATACGAGACCCTCTGTATAGATACATTCACCGACTCATCGCCACGTCCATCACCGGTCGTGGGGCGGGGACCGACAGGGTCAACGCCGCCGACCTTTTTTTTCTTCGGTGTGTACTCACATACCGACACTGCCACCTCGCGCATGCCCTCGCTGATTATTTTGTTAGTTATTATCATCGGCAGTCGCGAGGGGCGTTAGTGGGCGGGAACATCGTTTCCCGGATCGCTCGGGGCTAGGGGTACGCGCACGCCATGTCCCAGCTCCCGCTACCTCCGACTCCTATACGCGTGGCTGCCCGGGGCACCGCCACTGGGATGAGGATCGTTCAGAGGTTCCCCGACGGCACGTGGCACCTGCTCAGTAGATACCATGAGCTCGTGCCATGGGTGCCCGAGCCGTTGGTGGACCCCCGAGCTGGCGGGGGCTGAGGTCCACCTTCAGGATGCCCACGAGCCCCTTGGCAGCGGGGAGGATCAGCCCATTCCCCCGCCGCACGACCAGGACCCGCCCCAGCATCCTCAGCGCGTGTACCATGCCGTGCGATTGCCTGCTCATGTTCTTGATATGCTTCAGGACATACGAGACAGGATCACGAGGCTGGAGGATATGCTGACTAGGTCATCCGGCACATGGTCGCCGACTATGCCGCCTCCGATACGCCGTTGTTGTCACAGCCACCGAGGCGGCTAGGCCATGACGGTGCTGGCCCATCCGGCGCGGGCGGGTCTGGTCAGGGCAGCGATCCGGGGATGATGGATTAGATAGGTATTTTGTTTGTATTTTATTTCTTTTTGTATGTAAAAACTCGTTGTATATATATATATGTGCAGTTTCAGTTATGATGACTTGTATATTTGGTTGTGTTTGTTTGGTTGTGTTTCTTTGTTTGTTTGATTTATATTTGTAATGTTGATAATGTTAATTGTATATGTTTGATAACAACTGATTTTTACGATTTAGGTTAACCATGTGATAAAATAACAACCAACTTGTTTAATAAATAATTAAACACAAAAATTACTTGTAATATGATAATTTAATAATAAACACAAAACACAAACACGTATGTTACGATTAGGTTAACCGTGTGATAAAATAAAAATGAAAACAAACTAGTGTGCTTACTCAAATTTAGAAAATATATACAATATGTCTGTATAATGACAACCGATTTTTACAAACTCGTAAATAAATTAAACACAAAACCGTCACATTAATAATAAATAAATACTTGTAATAAGATAAATTATTAATAAACACAAAACACAAACTTGTGAGTTACGATTAGGTTAAACGAGTGATAAAATTAAAATAAAAACAAAGTGATATGATAAAAAAATATAAAAAATATAGGCAATATGTCACGGTTTGGCCAAACCGTGACATATAGCCCCCAAAATCCTAACAGCACACAATCAATTCCCCATTAATTACATACCCAATCATTTTTAACTGATCTCCAGATCTAACTGTCACGATTAGGCCTCACCGTGACAGTTAGGTCTCACACCTGATTGAACGGTCACGGGGAGGCCTAACCGTGACCGTTTGAATCGGTTTTTAACAGGAAACTGCGGTGTGTGCAGAATTCTCGTTTTTAATCCATGCATATCTTTTCACTAAACAAAGTAACCGGGAAGAAGAGTTATTTCTGTCTGCAAAAGCACTTTTCATTTCTTTAAGCAATTAACCTAATCATTGGACCTGGACTACCCATTCTACATTAAGGTTAGTTAAATTTTACTTACCGTTCAAAAAAAAAAGTTAAATTTTACTCTTCTGGTCAAATGTGTTTTCTTTCAATTTTGTGACGAGCTTTGGTGATGTCATATGATTTGGAGGTCATGAGTAGTGGGAACACCTTTCTGTAAAAATGTAGGCTACAACATGCTCAAGTCGAGCCCCTGGACCCACACATACAAGAGCCTCATGCATTGGGTTTCTCTTTTTTTACTTTTCTAGTTTTCTGAATTTGACTTTGAGAAGTAGATTCACAAATGTGTTTTTTTTTTTTTTTTCAAAATTTGAAGTATGTTAAATTTTAGCAGTACTGCATTTGAATTTTTAAAGTAAGTAAATTTTACCATTATAGACTTTATGTTCAACTATAGTTAATAGTGTTGCTTTTCAACAATAAATTGTGCAGATTCCCTGAGATGATTGAGCTAAAAACAATATCCAACTTGGAAATTTAAGGTAGAATAGAGACTCAAGATTTATCTCCTAACACGGCATACGGTACTTATCTCATAGTCAAAGTGTCTGTGCATGCATTCGGGTTGGACTCTATTCCATCCGAGACATCAATCTAAAAAGACGAATATACAGTTACTAACACAACATTTTGTGCCCTCTAGATGACCGAAAACAACAGCTTCAATCTTTATTTTTCACGAATTGGAGACATATGATGGAGAAAAGGGTCACGGAAATAGATGAAGGACGTCCGGGCAAGAGCGGAGATGGATGGCATGAAGTTGAACTTTGGAAAATTTTTTGTTGGGGGGAAAGTGAGATAGTGAAGATGAATTTAATGGAGGTTAAGGGTCATCAGCTTAAAGGAGGACTTATCATTGAGGGAATTGAAATCAGGCCTAAATGTTAAACTGATCTAAGACTAACACCAAATACCATTTAAATTATTTTAAAAAAACCTAATGATCACATCAAACTAACAGAAAGAATACTTTATAAAATGAAAGCAATTGTGTTCAAATTCTGGGAATGTAATAATTCTTTATTCTGTTTTGTATGTATTTATTTTCATGATTTCATCAAAGGCATGCAACTTATTACTTATATATGTCTGGTGACAATGTTTTTCTTGTTCACCTACCAATAAACTAAACGTTAAAATATATCAGTTTTCATGAAAGACTGCATGCTAACGTTATCTACGAGAATAGTCTAAATTAAAAACTTTACTTAACAATTATTTTTAAATGACTCTTTTCCTTTCACACTGTGTATTTGACTATTGGTTATCCCATGACATTCCAGCGTTTGGCTTGATTTTAAAAGACAGAAAATGATTTGAAAACGATATATACAAACATAAATTAAAACGTCACATGTGTGACATTGAGGTTGCACACCCTCATATATGCTTTTGTGACTAAAAAGAGTATATTTAATTATATGTTCAGGCGAAGGGTCCTGACGTACATTCCAATATGCTAACAAAAAAGCGTGGCCATAACCTTCCATATTATGGCCCAAAACCCTCCAAAACCACCGTTTACCAGATCGGTTGAACTAGAACCAAGGCTGAACCAATTTGGTTAGCATATTAAACCATCTTCATCCGAACCATCACACCTACCAATTAAATTAATGTATTGGACTGGTGAACCAATTTGGTTAGCATATTAAACCATCTTCATCCGAACCATCACACCTACCAATCAAATTAATGTGTTGGGCTGGTTGGAAAGCATTTCTAGTTTTTTTCTTTTAAAGCATGATTTCTTAAATCGGGTCCAATTTGTCGACCGGTAAGACGACTAGTTCAATCTCTTGTCCCACCAGTGGATTAGTGAGATGACTAGCTCAATGTGCGGTTCTAAATATATTACTAGTACATCACCTTACATCTAAAGACGTTTTATTCCTTCAAAATGGGAAGCCAAAAAGGTAAATATCTCCAGGTTTTGCTGCTTCTTGACATCTTTTTGCATGAGATAGTTATATATTTCAAAGCTTCATAGGCGAAACTTAAATAAAAAACTACTATAATGTCACTTAAATATTACAAGCTATATACCATATATCATAAATCGTACGTTTGATTATATGATTGATTATTTGATAAATCGTACGTTTGATTATATGATTGATTATTTGATTATTTGATTATATGTTAAATCGCGAGCGATATAGCTTTTGTATCGAGTCAGGGGTCTCTTTGGAAGCGGTCTCTCTACCTATCTGGATAGAGGAAAGACTTGCCATCACCTACCCCTCCCAGACCCTGCTCTTGAGTGGGATATACTGGGTTTGTTTGTTTGTTTGTTTGTTTGTTTCACCTTACATCTAAACATAAAGATATTTTAATTACTTTATTAAAAATTCTAAAACCTAGTATATTTATTCAATAATAATAAATTTTAAAAAGTATTTCAATAGTTATATAAAAAGTTTTAATAGATTATATAAATTATGTTGGTTTGTTAAACATAATTAATGTTTTCTCAAAATATAAGTTTTCTACATACAACATAGAAGATTTACTTCACTCCAACTAAGCAAGTATAAAAAAATAGGCTATGGCGTATACTTTTATCTTCTTTCATTTTACATAGCAGACACATCAATCGTCATTCATCTCTTTCAATCACTACACTCACAAAATCAAGAAAATCGTTTCACCCCTAATTAGACTCCAAGTAGAAGTCAACACACCACCCTTTTTACGTCTTCAGTTAATACATTTTATATAAACAAAAAATTTTAATAATTAGAATAATGTTTATCTTAAAGAAAACAAATAATAAAAACTAACATAAAGATATAGCAATTCATTAGTTAAAAAGAGAGAAATTAAAAAAACATAATCAATGTGCTTTGATCATATTGCATATTTGGTCGGTAGATTTTAAAAATTACAAATTTAGTCCAAACATTTGGAGGTTTGTTACAAATTTAATCCACACCGTTAGTGTTCGTTACTTTTTAACGATCTGGGACAAAATATGCAATATGATCAAACTATAGGGACTAATTTTGCAATTTGCTCAAAATATTTGAAAATCAAATAAAACTAGTGTTTAACATCAACGCGCGTTGCGCGCGTGATAACCGGTTTGAAATAATTTTAAAAATGTATAACTTAGGGCTCAGAATTAGTGGTCAGTTGCGGCTGCTAACAATAATTGGTAGTCACGCCTAAGCAACTGAAATTAATCTTGAATCTCATCACAGCCCTCGAAACATGTTAGTAACAAATAAACCAGTGATGAACATTGAGCCAAATTCAAATCTCAGATGAGATCGACCTCATCATCATCGACACATTCCCTCAAAAAATTACATGTACCCAACCACATGTATGAACCGTTATACAATAAATGGGTTTCTGAGGGATATGAAAGAAAGGGGCAACAATAATGGTTGCGCCACCATTGCCGCCGCCTCTCATACCAAGAAGCCCATTGCGTGGTCTGCCAAACCACATAGGGATGATCGACCGACAATCGACCCCACCATCATCACCAACGTCACAAAGGCGGTAAAAAGACCACCACACACGCCACCAACGACCGATGAAGACCGTTCAGGTCCCTCCGGTAGAGAGATCATCACCGACTCCATGGCAAACCGCCGCTGGACCAAACGGCTGAGCCCACCACCACCTCGACCAGAGACGGGAGGCAAAGCGACAGCGAAACCCACCACCACCGTCCGACCACTGGCATAACCAAACATGTCTGGAAAACCGCCACCGGCCACCATGATTTCCAGCCAAATCAGGGAACCCAAAAAGCCACCTTGAACATGAAATCCAAGGCTGGAACCCTAGAACCCCCCTCAAACACGACAAACCACCATTGGATCCCCAGAACCAAAGTCAGAGAGAGTCTGACGGCCTATCGGTCGGGACCCAGGTAGAGAAAAACATCAGCGCCACGTGAATGCTACTATCTCAAAACCCTAAAATCAAGTCGGAGAAGAGGGGAAACAAACACAGCGCCACCGCAACCAACAACCATAAGCATCCACGCCATTCCCTCTCCATCGTGTGAATACAGGAGGAGTATATCGGCGGCAACCGCCGGCAACGCCCACCAGAGCACCATTCCCCCACAAACCCACTTTATCTCTCCATACAAAACACCAAGATATCCCCTTATAAACAGGTAGAGACTAGAGGGGGTAAAACGCAAAAGAGAAAAGATGTGCGGCCAAAATCAGAAAACCATAAAACCCCACTATTCATTCCAATTGCTTTTTAAATATTATGTAATTTAAAAGAAATTAAAATCAAACATAAGAAATCAAATAAACGTCAATAATAAATTTAAATAATTTTTGAAAAATAAAATAAAGGTTAAAAAATCAAATCAAATTCAAAACTAAATAAAAGTAAAATAAAAACGTGTATGATTTAAAAGATTTCATCCATTGAAAAAACAACTCTTGTGAGCGCTCGAAACTATAATCAACCATGTATGATTTAAGTTGGTCATGCATTTCTTAGTTACTATCTCCCACCAATTTGCTTGTCGTTGCTTTTCATCAACTTCTTTGGTTGGACCCATTTCAATTTCATTATAATGCAAAACATTTGTTCCTCTTCTTCTAAAATTATATTATGCATAATTATACAAGCATACATGACCCTTTTGATTCCAGTTGACGACAAACTCGTTTTAGATTGTTAATTGTAACACCCGAAACTTTGTTAAAGTAATAGAGAAATAAAAGTATCTTTCATAAAATGAAAAGGAGCACAAGTAAAGGGGGTCAAAGTGTAAAATAGTACAAAAGTCAAATACTATAATATATATGGGTATGGCCGCCCATATCAACCTTTTCCATCTGCTTTTGTCGACAAAAGAAGAAGAAGAGAAAAACCCCGAAGTTTCTCTCGGTTTCAAGTAGAAGGAGTGATTTTCGATCTAGTAAGTAATTCTTTGTATAATTAACTCGGTTTTGTTGGGTTTTCCACCTTAGAACCGATTAATATGTGTTTTATGTGTCTGGGTTGTGTATTCTTGGTTATTTAGGTTTTTAAACCCGTGAACAACCAAGTTTGAGGGAGTTGTGCTTGTTTGATACATCAGGTGAGTTATAGACCCCGTATTTCTACTTGTTTTATAACTCTTGGGGTTGAAAATGTATGTAAAACCATTTTGTTTACAAAAGTTATATGAGTAATCGTATGTAACCATGCATGTATGTTGATATGTTATGGTTATTATGTGTTAGTTCTTGCTTAGAATAGTAGGATTAAACTTAGACTAGGATAACATGATGTTTGGGACTAGAAACCATATAGAAACATGTTCAACAGGTTGCCTATATGCCTAAATAAGGCCCAACCGCCTGGAATTTGCCTTAAAAAGTCTCCAAGTCAGGTCAAACGTCCAAACAGGGCCCAACCGCCCAAACAGTGCCCTATACGTTTAGAAAATGCCTTAGAATTTTCTAAGTGAAAGTCCATGTGCCTGAACAGTGGACCATGCGTCTAAGACCTAGTCTCAGACCCCTAAGTATAACCCAAGCGCCCAAATAGTTCCCATGCGCCTGCATAGTGCTCATGCGCCTAAGTGTAGAAGCGCCTAAATATAGAAACGCCTAAGTAAGCCCATGCGCCTGAATAGTTGCAATGCGCCTGAACAGGCCTCATGCGCATGCATAGTGCTCATGCACCTGTATAGTGCTCATACGCCTAGGACACTTAGTTCATTTTCTGAAATTTTGAGAAAATAAAATCATTAAGGTTTGACTAAGTTTGACTTTAGGGTTTTCATTGCTATCATGTTACATTTTTATGAGTTGTCCTTATGTCCATAATAAATTATTATTATGTGACTTATGTGCTATGTTTATGATCATAAATGCAAGTATTATCATTAATAAAATAAAAGAGTAATGATAAAGAGAAGTGGAATATAATTAAAATAATGAAAGTCTTGCAAGCATATAGGAGGTGCACGACCATGTTGTCGTTAGCTCAACTTTGATACGGGTTAGCTACCCCAAATGATGCACACAGGATCAATCAATTGAGATTGACGGACCTTTGTAGCATACCCTAGGTGACTGGGTCAGCCTCGTGTACAGTGATCATATTCTATTGATAGACCACAGGCCCAGCACCAGTTTTTCACGCAGATAGTTTAGGGTATTGCTCATTGGTCCACATAGACAGTGAAAGATAAAGTTAAAGAGTACGAAATGAACAAAGGTATATAGTAAAGAAAGAAAGCATTACCTTGTTATATAGTTGATGCGTGCTCATGTACAAGAGTAAGAAAAGTATTTTTATAAAAGAGTATTTTCATATATATATATATATTACATAAGGTATTTTAATACTTTTAAAACTAGAACTCACTCAGCAACGCTGGCTTTTATACATTTTCAGTTGGCAGGTAACTATTGCTGAAAATGGCACGAGGGTGAAGCTACTCGGCGGGAAAAGACTAACATCCATTCTTATATTAAGATATTGTTGTTTTGTAATGCAATTAAACAATCTTTTGTAATTTAAACCCTATTGTATTGCTTAACAATAATATTTATTAATAATAGAGAATGGCTTTTGCTAACGTAATTCCGTTGTTTACCTTATGTAATGTGTATTAATATGTATCTATGATGTAATGAATGACCAACTGTGAGGTACCCGGGAACGGGACCTTACATTAATGATATGCTAATTTTGTTTTACAATATTGAATGCTTGTTTGACATCTTTTCTTGGTTTCATGTGAGGGGATATGTAGAGCATATGTTTCTCGCCTACTCGAACTTTAGAAGGGTTGACTATTGTAAAATATTCAGGATATATATCATCAGTAAGAAACTATTCCCTGCTTATATGTTGTTCCTCCAAGTTCAAACAAAAAGTGTGGCATTATCTAATTTATCATATCATCGAAAATAGGCGATTGATCCAATATGTTAATATCATTGTTGGATCAATTAAAGCTAAAGAATGCATGACTAATATCAAAATATATAAAATAGTAGTCACGCATGGTTTTATAAAGGTTTCCACCTAATAACTTTTAACACATGAAAGGCAAGTATGCCTATCAAAATATAGTATAACTAATGGCAAGAACTAGATAGCGAATCCATGGACACTGTGTCAAATATTAGTTTTGAATCGAGTTCTATTTTAATCTAATCAATCAAGGGATGGTTTTGATTAACTAAAAGAATAATGAAATAAATTAAAATATAAAAACAAAAACCAATTCAAACAAAGACAAGGAAATGAATTGACACGAAATGAATACAAACAGAAAGTAAGCAACCTAAACATGCAATTCTACTCGAAAGACAAAATCAATAGATTAAAATCACAAGAGGAATAAAGCCAATATATGTATCTTATAATCAATACATACACTCATCAAAGATCAACATTAAACAGATTCCTTTAATAACGTTCAAGCCATAAGATTAAACAAACCAAAAATAATTAAAATCATCAATAACCTAGGTAGTTAGATAAGTTTAACTACTCATAATGTTTGTAAAAACATTAGACATGATTATTATAAAGTCTAAAACTATATTATTGATACGCCAAAACATAAAGCGAATGATTATAGGAACCGAATATGGCTCCGCAGTCAACAAGCCAGGCTCCAAGCTCAAAATGATGCTCCAAAGCTTCGCATCTTTTAGATCCTAAACAATTCCAGTTGAAGAATGACATAAACAACCATCAAGACTACATAAGTAGGGTAAAACTAGGGTTTATGGGCGAATCGCCACAAGGGGCTTAGAGGTATGCTAAGACTATCCAGACATGCAGGTCTGAATGTATGATACACCAGCAAATGAAACGCAACTAACCTCATAACCAGTGTTGTAATCAGATTAATCAGTGACTAATCCGTAATCAGAAGCTGCCTGCTTCGATTTTCGCTATTTGGCAACAATAATCTTTAATCGGTCAAATAGGTCCAAAAATCAAAACTAATCGGCCCGAGATTGGGCTTTTTTCTAGATTCTATAGACTTTCAGGCGAAATCTAAAAATTCCGGCGAAAAATTTAAATTTTCGGCAAAACATGTAGATTTGAAAATTTTAATGTTATACATATATATACATATATACACACACACACACACATATATATATATATATGTGTGTGTGTGTGTGTGTATGTATGTACGTACGTATGTATGTATGTATGTATAAATATATAAGATTTTTATAAGAAAAAATGTGTGTGTATATATAGATTTGAAAATTATATATAAAAATTACAAATCGCTTAATCCCGATTACTCCCGACTAAACGCTAGTCAATACCCCACTGCCCGCCTAACGCCTAGCAGTTTTTACAACACCGTTCATAACAGATTGTTATGCTCCTTCTTAGTGGTTCGTTATCAGTATTCAAAACAAAATTTTGATTAATCTTTTCACTTTAACTCCGTATCTTGTTCTGCCTCTAATTTTCACCTCCAGACTTCTTGTTTCTCTATCGTTAACTATGAATTCAACATATAATCAATAAGTACCACAAATCTTGTAAATACGAATTAAAATTGTACGAAACGTAAGGATAATTGTGTAAGAAACATGTATAAAATTAAGCACATTAAATATCCTCACATTTAATATTTGTTTGTCTCTAAGCAAAACTAATCTCACAGCCTATGTAAAACAACAAGATTCAACACATAAAAATAAACCCAAATTATTGTTACCTACTTCTCCAAAAGATACAATCCACCCTCAAGCACAGTCAAGATAATTACAACTAAACAAGCTAATGTGATACAGGTTTTGAAAATAGTTCACCTAAAGACTTTAAGCATAAAATAATCTATAATTCTTAAAAGGTTCATCCATCTCGGTTTCTTTAGTGGGCTAGTATAATATGTTTTAGTATATATAGTTAGATACTCTCATAACTGAGGTGACATGACATCAGCATAAGTTTTTAAAGGAATTATGTCTCCACCAACTAACATATAAACTTTACACAAACCTAGGTTGGCCTTAATATGGGTTGTAATATGACTAGGTTAAGGTACAAACAAAAAAGAGAAAATGTGTTAAAAACCCAAATTTACTAAGCTAAACAAATTCAAACTATAATATGATGAAAAAACCAAAATTGAGGATTAAACTTGGATTCTTTGACGAACAACTAACAATAATGACTAACTAGGATAGGGTCAGTTTTTCACCCTTTATGTTTTTTTTCATATTTTCTAGCTACCATAGACAATAACAAATTAAAATAACAATGGCTTAAACATATAAAGGATAAGGCTAATGCGGGTGTAGATAATATTCGAGGCAAGAACGACACAGGCTAAAGGTTAAAACCTAAGTGCCTATCTAATTTTTATGCAAGTTTAAAGTTTATAGTCTTAAAACGTATCCTAGATAACTTCCAAAATGCATGCAATCATATGATATAAACGTTCAAAAAAATATAGAAAACTAAAGGCGAAATTTCACGTGTAAAACAAAGCTAAATATGGGTATAAGTTGTGGACGTTTTATGTTTATTATCATCAATTTACTTCACTAATTTAGATATCTAACATATTTTAATTGAAAATTTCTTGTTAAGTTAACTTAAACATATGACTTGAAAAAGTCGAATGTACTCTAGGTTTCACTAGCAAGCACTAATCGACCCCACATCATGATTTGCTCAAGTCATGCATTTTATGCGTCAACGAGTGGTTCTTAATGGCTTTTTCAAAAATATTCAAGGATTTTATACCTCTATTAATTATTATCTTTTAATCACATTTCTATTTTGGACATTAACGTCATCCTCACATTTAATTCAAACATTGTTCTTAATATTCGCGTTAACCAAAAAACAAAACAAAACCAAAATGATACGCGTAAGAAATATAACTAAGTGGTGTTTGTTTATTCAGAAAAGCTTTTTCTGAACTCTTTTGTCTGCGCCGCGCAGACCACACGCAGACGTTGAGGTCTGCAGAGTTTTGTTTTTTAAAAGATTTTTCATTAAAAAAGGTATGAAGAGGTCTGCATGGTGTGTACTCGGTACAACCACTTCCAAAGTCTTCTAAACTCTGCAGAGGATTAAACACCATCACCTACCACCACCCATGTCCACCACCACCGTCCACCACCATCCACCTCCAACACCACCGTCCGCGTCTGCGTCCGCCACCACCACCGCCCGCCTCCACCCACCGTCCACGTGGAATTAAATGTATTTTTATGGTTTTATAGCTATTAAAAATGTGGAATAAATGATTTAAATAAAATGTATTTTCATGATTTTATAAATATTATTGCAGTGTTGTATGACTTTTATTTAAATTTTAATGTTGAAGTACTTTTTAAAGTTTAAAAATAGGTTTATTTTAATTACAAAATATTTTAACAGTCTGCAGATGTTAAAAAAAACAAACAGTCTTCTTCTTGCAGACTGTAGACGTTTGGTCCAGCCCTTGTGTTGCAGATGTCTGCAGATGTGGACAAGCTTTGTGTTCTATCTGATCGACATGCAGGAATAGTGAATGCCATGGAGAATCAGGAAGAGTAGATGGAGACCGACATTTACCATTGTGTCTTCGTCATATCAGAAGCAACTTCATGAGACGATTTAAAAGTGTAAGCTTGAAGAAGCTATATTGGCCCAGTGGGAAGACATCACAACAATGAAAGTACAGGTTTGTTGTACGAGAAATGAAGGCCATAAATCTAGGTGCTTGGCGATACATGATGTAATTATAAACATAGAATGCGTAGTTATCAAACAAGTTGCAGAATTATATATGTATCTTCTAAGCGTGAGTGTGGCGTGGACGAAAATACCCGCGTCGCATCTGTAGACTTTGTAGTTTTTAACATTTTGTATAATAATTAACCAACCTATATATGTGTTTGTACACACCCCAGTGAATTAAAAAAACGTGATCCTCTCTTTCAAAAATAGAAATGTCAAAGCTCTTAATTCCCTCCAAACCTCATCTTCTCAACAAGAAAAAGAAAGCAACCTATAAACATCTTTCATTTAAAATTACTTTGCTCCCACCTTTAATACCCAAATTAAAGGTCTCCTTCAACTCTACCAAATACGAAAGGGGAGGCCTTTGTCTAATAGATTCAACACGAGGGAGGGTCAATCTTACACTTTGATCAGGCCCTCTCTAATAATTCTTTTCATTTTATACCAAAAATTAGTTAAATTAGTTGGACAGATAGAATGTATGTATGGATATAGAGGAGATAGATAGAACATAAGTTTTTTTTATATTTTTTTGAAGGGGAAAGGATACATATATTAAAGATGAGCAAGACAAAACTTGCCATTCTTACCGTGGCTTCCGTGGTGCTTCTTGCCGCGGGGATCACGTTGATCGTCATGATGAACGGGCATTCTGAGCCAAAATCTGAACACGCGAAATCCGATGATGAGCTGAAAGCCTCCATCAAGGCGGTTTGTGACAACACGGATTACAAACAAACATGTGTTGACAGTCTTTCAAAAGCACACACCCAATCAACTGACCCTTACGAGCTCGTAAAGACCTTGTTTGAGGTCACAATCGGTCACCTTGACGCTGCGGCTAAGAACTCGTCAATCATGAAAGAGATCCACGAAGACCCGAGGACTAATGATGCTGTCAAGAGCTGCAAGGAGCTTGCAGGGCTTGCTGTTAGTGACATAAAGAGATCCTTTGAAAATATCAATATTTTCAATCTTAATGATTTGGGACAAGCACTCTTCCAACTCAAGATATGGATGAGTGGAGCGATATCTTATGAACAAACATGTCTAGACGGGTTTGAGAAGACCGAAGGAGATTTTGGAGAGAGGATGAAAAAGTTGCTGAATGAGTCTATGGAGTTAACCAGCAACTGCCTAGCTTTGATCACTGATTTCTCACAAGTGTTTCAGGCATTTGGCGCCCCTCCAGCTGCTAACCGCAGGCTGCTTTCAATGTTCAACAATGATTATAATCTTCCTGAATGGGTAGATGATACGAAGCGAAGATTGTTGGGGGATGAACCTGTGAAGATCATTCCAAATGTCACTATTGCACAAGATGGGAGTGGGAACTTTAGTTCTATTAATGAAGCTTTGAAATTCATTCCTGTTGAAGGAGAGGATATGTTTGTGCTATACATTAAAGAGGGGATATACAATGAGATCATCCGAATACCGAAGAACTTAACGCATATAACGGTGATCGGAGATGGCCCTGATAGAACAAAAATTACAGGAAGCTTGAACTTTATAGATGGAATCACCACCTATCACACTGCAACTTTTGGTAAGCAAAAGCCATCGTCTTTGAAGTACTTTGTAGCCGAAAGTAAATTACAATACTTAAATGCTAAAATCTAATATAAAAGAATGAGATTCAGTCGTGCGTCATCTTTGCGTCATCTTTTTGCGCCATGTGACGCACAGCCTTTTTAATCTCGTGCGCCCCAAATAAAATAGAAAAATTAAATCTTGGTTAATAACCCTTCGTGGGCCGAAAAGACTCCTTTGTCCATGTGTCACCATAAGATAGCTTTGGCACGCGATGCATGTGTCAGGTGTGCCAAGGCATAAGAGCATGGATCTGCGTCGCTATGAGGCGTACAAATGTCAGATGACGTGTTTTCATTCTGGGATATGGATTCATAAACTATGTACACCTCTAACACACCGTAAACTAATTTTTACATGTAAATCCTTTGTAAACGACAATTACCACTTGTAAACGGCAGTTTAGGTTGGGTTGGTGTATGAAAAAATTATCTGATAAACTTAAATATCAATCGTCATAACTATGTTGGTCAAAAGATTCAATTTCATGATTTTCCATTATATTAAACTACCATTTTTATGCAATTTTCCTAGAATTGGGTAGCTAACTTAACTAAAATAACTTGCAGCTGTTGCTGGGGACTTCTTCATGGCAAAGGACATTGCATTTGAAAACACAGCAGGTCCTCAAAAGCACCAAGCCGTGGCCTTGCGCGTTAGCGCGGACAGAACAATCTTCTACAACTGTCGCATGGACGGTTACCAAGACACCCTATACGCGCACACCTACCGCCAGTTCTACCGCGAATGCACCATCTCAGGAACTGTTGACTTCATATTTGGGGACGGTGCAGTCGTGCTACAAAACTGCATCATGGTGGTTCGGAAGCCCAACGACAACCAAAACTGCATTGTCACAGCACAAGGCCGAAAGGAGATCCGACAACCCACAGGCCTTGTCCTCCAAAACTGCAGCATTGTGGCGGATCCCATATACTTCCCAGTGAGAATGCAACAAAAATCCTACCTAGGACGCCCATGGAAACAATTTTCAAGAACAATCATAATGGAATCATTCATAGATGATCTAATCCAACCTCAAGGATGGTTACCATGGAACGAAACCTTTGCTTTCGATACCCTTTTCTACTCTGAGTACAATAACCACGGCCCTGGAGCTAACAAGCTCCAGAGGGTCCGATGGCCAGGCGTGAAAGAGTTATCTGCTAAAAGGATAAACCGCTTCACGCCTGGCAAATTCATCATTGGGGACACATGGATCCCGCCAACAGGTGTGCCTTACACCTCAGGTTTCATGTTTGAACCTCCACAAGACGATCCAAAAGAAAATGATAACGACGATGACGATGGGAAGAAATCTAAGGACGACGACAAAGATGATTCTTCGGATTCAAAGAAAAAGAAACACAAGGATGATGATGGTAAGAAATCAAAGAAAAAGAAAAAGAAAGACAAGGGTAAAGATAAGGGTGAAAGCCCTGGTGAAAGCCCGAATGTGACGCCGGAGAGTGAGATAAGTGCTCCAGCGTCAACTCCGGCCATGTCACCTGAAGCATCCCTGAAAGACAAAAGGGGGTCTTTCTTCCAAAAATTTATTGGGAGATTTACTAAAAGGTAGTGACGAGTTAAGTTATTAGTGTGTTTGTAGTTCTTAGCTTCATGGCGGTGTTCCGCCCCTTATTAGAAACTTATGTGGCTTTAAGATTATAGACTACAAAATTTTCATGTATTCTTATATATGCTAGCATGTATATTATATAAATAAATAGTAATATTATTTTATGGAGTTATATAAATGCATGTGTACAACAACAGTAATTGGAGAAAACTACAACCCTATTACCATTTTCTAACACATATATCGTTCCATGGAGTTACAAATGCAGAAATTTTCAGTAGAAAGAAATAATTATCTGATGAAGAGTTAAGTAAAAAAATATGATATAATATATTTAAGAGTTAAATTAAACTCATGAAGCATACTTCATTTTATATATGATATACAATTATACATCTTAATAGTATTCCTTAGCAACACTAACAAGTTCTTTTTCTATGACAAAATTGCGCAAACTTTCAACACGATTAACTTAACTTCACATGTTTTATTATCAAAAAGAACATCTATTAATAGTTGTGGTTGTTAGCAAAAGTGATGATAACATTAATAATTAATAGGTCTCATGTTCCCTTGTTTCCGTCATCACTATAGCAAGTTCGGTGATGTCATCCATGTCATAATTTTTTATATCCTTTAGCACGTTATGCTGAAATGATGCAAGACGATGCTTAAGTATAATCTTTTCCACATCACCAAAATCATATGGATAAAACTCAATTGACGTGAGGAACTTTGAATCTTCAAAGTTTGTAGAAAGAGTCATGCAGACTCAAGCGACCTGATCTTTAAGATATTTCAGTGATAACCTCATTAAAGTGACCACCAAAATTCTTAAATCAATTTATCAACAATAATGTTAGAGCTACCAACTTAAATTAATGTTCTGATCCTTTGTAGTTGGTATGTTATGGTTTCTAATACAGGAAGACATTTTATTTAAAAGTGGATGAACTCCGCATGTACTAAAATTTTGCAACATTTCTTGATTAATTCGACCAATGAAACCGCTTCTAATACGTACATATTGATCTTTCTTTTGAAATGCACTCGATAACATATTTGTGAGTTATAGAATATGTAATATCAAGAATGCAAATAAAACACAAAGTCAAATGATATGAAATATTCTAAAAATACCATTTTAGTGTACTTATGCTAGAATGATTATGGCTTTCCTTTGCAAATTCGATCTCTTTGAACAAATCAATAAGGCATATAACTGTTTTGTAGTGGGAATTCTATCATGTCTTTGGATGGGGTAAAAGAATATATTGGTTTTACTCACCTCAAGTTTTGTTAGGACCGTGTACGGACGGAGTACTAACTGATTCTACGTGAAACCGAATCAAATAACGTGGAATTCTATTTGATTGGCGATCCAATCAGGAAAACTGTTAATCCAATCAAACCTAACGATCAGAATACGTTAAGAACAGACTAGGATTGATCAGAAACAGTCTATGAACTTGGAAGAGACGTTCTAGACGAACTGGGACGGCTAGGGTTGTAAATTATCGAAGTGTCTTCTTTTTTCACGAATTAAGTGGTATTTAAAGGTTAGTGTTTCTCATTCGTGCGACTGAACCATTAGTATGGTTCAGTCATGTGATTGAGCCATGCGGTTGATCCATTCGCACGACTGAGTGTTCAGTCATGCGACTGAGCCAATCTTATGTTACAATCACACGACTGATCCAGTCTCCTGGTTCAGTCGTGCGACTGAGACATTCGCATGAAGTTGTTCATGCGTATGGTCCATTCGCATGGGCCATTCGCATGTGAACTTCACATAACTAAGTTTGAATACATTTCTTAAACATTACATTACCAAGATTAATTCAAACGATCACAAACCTATATAGTTAATTCGATACACGTTAAACAATTCATTAATGTAATATTAAACATTTTAAACACAACCGAACATTTGCATTTCATTAAATACCCAGCGATTACATATATGTAAGACAATAAAGACATATTATATTAAAATCAGAAACTAGGTACACATGTATCTACAAACTCCCCATTGGACCTAGATTCATCTATTGTCTTACATTCTTCATAACCTCTTCATATTTCTTGTACTTCTCCTCTCTTGTAACTCCTGCATGTATTTCAAATGCAAAGCAGAGTCTGATCACGTTTAGGAATTGGAGAACTTGTACAATATCTTGCGTATCATAGAACAGTGACCACTTGTATAGAGTGTAGACATCTTCAGCCGACAAGTTGGTAAGCCACATTGGGTCAAATACCCTGATAGTATCCATCTTACCCTCTTTATTCAAAACTATGACTGCCTCCCTTATTCTCCAATCATAGTACCACCACTTAAAGTGTGGAGTGAAGTCCAGTGGCATTTCCCTTAGAGGGATCTTGACATCGTGCGTGGAGGACTCCACTTCAGCACTATCTTTGGCTTTCCAGTTATGGGATCAACTTCAGATCGTCTGATATACCTTGTAGGTTGTTGAGGTTTGAAGTTGACCCACCTAGTGTGGTACTCTCTCTTTAGTGCAGCCTCAAACCAGCCTGACATCTTTCTCGGATCAGCATATAGCAGCTTCAATTTAGCTAGCTGGTTGAGCTCAAAACCAGGTAGAGACTTTAGATCATGTGGGAATCTAAAGTACTCAATACCTTTTCGATTAAGCCATGCGGTTGATCCATTCGCACAACTGAGTGTTCAGTCGTGCGACTGAGCCAATCTTATGTTACAAACTCACGACTGATCCAGTCTCCTGGTTCAGTCGTGCGACTGAGATATTTGCATGAAGTTGTTCATACGTATGGTCCATTCTCATGGGCCATTCGCATGAGAACTTCACATAACTAAGTTTGAATACATTTCTTAAACATTACATTACCAAGATTAATTCAAACAATCTCAAACCTATATAGTTAATTCGATACGCGTTAAACAACTCATTAATGTAATATTAAACATTTTAAACACAACCAAACATTTGCCTTTCATTAAGTACCCAGCGATTACATACGTGTAAGACAATAAAGACATATTACATTAAGATCAGAAACTAGGTACACATGTATCTACAAACTCCCCCTTGGACCTAGATTCATCTATTGTCTTACATTCTTCATAACCTTTTCATATATCTTGTACTTCTCCTCTCTTGTAACTCCTGCATGAATTTCAAATGCAAAGCAGAGTCTGATCACGTTTAGGAATTGGAGGGCTTGTATAATATTTTGCTCATCATAGAACAGTGGCCACTTGTATAGAGTGTAGACATCTTCAGTCGACAAGTTGGTAAGCCACATTGGGTCAAATACCCTGATAGTATCCATCTTACCCTCTTTATTCAGAACTATGACTGCCTCCCCTGTTCTCCAATCATAGTACCACCACTTAAAGTATGGAGTGAAGTCCTGTGGCATTTCCCTTAGAGGGATTCTCGACATCGTGCGCGGAGGACTCCACTTCAGCACTATCTTTGGCTTTCCAGTTATGGGATCAACTTCAGATCATCTGATATACCTCGTAGGTTGTTGAGGTTTGAAGTTGACCCACCTGGTGTGGTACTCTCTCTTCAGTGTAGCCTCAAACTAGCCTGACATCTTTCTCGGATCAGCATATAGCAGCTTCAATTTAGCTAGCTGGTTGAGCTCAAAACCAGGTAGAGACTTTAGATCATGTGGGAATCTAAAGTACTTAATACCTTTCTCTCTCTCTACCGCGTACACATTAAGATCATGAAAATGAGCCTACGCGATAATCTTGCCTGACACCTTGTGATGTTTCTTCACTTTATAGAGCTTGGTGTAGACATTCAGTTTAGGAGCAGTGCGTTGGGCTCTTTCTGATATCAACATCTGAGGCTTGGGCTATTTCTTCAACCTTCTCGGACTCTTGCTCCATCTTATCCAGCATCTCAAATGTATCACTGACCAGAGAATCACCTAGATTAGGGACCACATTACCCTCTATATCAGCATATTCTGGATAGTGCGATGCAGTGACATCTTCGATCTCTATCTCATCAATGTCGTTTAGCTCATCGTCACTGTTTACCTCAAACGTTAGAGCGTCTTTAACAATTTCATCGGGATTGAGCTTGAATATTTCAGCAAGCTGCTCGTCAGTAAGATCATGAATTATTTCCCCTTCTTTAGGGGTATAACTCACTGATCTCCTGACAATCCCTTACAGATCAAGAATCATTGTTAATTGAGTCTTGACCTGCTGAAGGGGAGCAGTATCGTATTCGTCCCTCTGAAAATTTGGATCTGCTTGAATTAGACATGTAACACATCAAACATTAGTTAATTATCAATACAGAAACACATTAACCAATATATAAACATTATATACATTAAAGTGATACAAAATTCAGTTACACATGATTTTAAATAACATTAACAACTAGACATTACTCTTGTCTTGTATCATGTGTTCCTCTGCTGACGGGGCAGATGTGGAGGCACCTCGATCTTGAGCTTTCTTTATCCTCCTTTCAGTTGCAGATGTGGCACCCGTAGCAGATGTATCATCATCATCATCATCAACATCATCATCAGTATCATTACCAGCATCAGTACCATCTACTTGATCATCACCATCATCATCATCACTGTCATCATCATCTCCATCATCTCCATCTCCCTCTCGGATCTTTAGGGGCTCCTCCTTAGACCCCTTCAGCCTCAGCATTATGGTCTTGTTGGCCGTCTCCAACTCCTCTATCCTTTTTGTTGACTGGACATGTTGCTCCTAGAGTTAGGAAATCTCTAGACTCTGAGCAGCCATTTGCTGAGCCTGCTCCTCAATCCTCTGTGCCTGCTGAGAGATCTGCTATGATTATGCAGCAGAAAGCTCCACTAACTGTCAAAGCTGCCCAGTCTTCTCGTCATCGGCAGCTAACAACTTCAGCACCATACGATTTAGTGCTGAAAGTTGTTCCTCTACTCCACTTGGAGGTAGAGACGATCCAGATGGGAAGGATGGAAGAAATGACGGTCCGGCTGGATGACTGGTAGTGGTGAAGATTGGGGGTGGTATAGATGAAGTTGGTGGTGGAGCAGGTGTGGTAGTGGTGTGTGAGGTGGTAGAGGTGGTGGCTGGAGGTGTAGTAGCAGTGGTGGTGGTAGTGGTGGATGGTGTGGCTGAGGTAGTGGTTGTGCTGGTGGATGATGTCAGAGTGAATCTCAACCTCTTCCCCTTCTTGCCGTAGGGGTGTGCCATAGTCTTCCTCCTTTTGCCTCTAGATACAAAGGCTCCCCCTTGGCTACTGAGTGGGTCCGGGGCATATGAGGGATCTCATTCAGTAGCAACATCCCCGGACTCCACTGGGCATCTACCAACCGCCCTCAAGCCTCTCTCTATGGCAATCACCCTGCTGCCCACAGTCCTCGTCAGAGGCTCCTCATCACTTTCTTCCTCCTCATCGGAAGGACAGAAATCCTGGTGAAAGCTGGCAGTGATGGCATCTGGGTATGTAGGTGGTGAATGAGTGAACTATCTAGTGGGGCCCCTTGAAGTAGCAGGCCCTGAGTCTCCGCCAGTATCACCATCATCATTGGAGTGATCAGATGGAAGAGCAATTTGCTCAACATCTGAGTCACTCTCCTCGTGGCGCCACTTTCGCCTCCCAGGTGCCACATACTCAACATTTGCCAAATGCCCGATCAGCCTCTTCACTGGGGGTTTGACCTGCTTTCCTCTATATACTCTCATACGACCTAGTGTTGTATCATCCATGATTTCCAACTGCACCGCGTCGTGGCTCTCCTTGGGCAGTGTTGGCAACTTCTTATCAAAGATCAATTGGAGAAATCTAGGGTACACGCAGAATCCTTCTTTACCCTTAGCCTCTAGATTCTCTATCAGGTATGAGAATATCATGTTTGAGAAGCTGAAGGGGTGATTCAGAACTAGTGCCACGTAGGCATTTTGAATCTGGTCTGATAGGTCATCAAACCCACCCCTCCTCAAAGCTATGCACTTGAGGATGACATGTGCTAAGTACTTGTACTGGGGACACAGGTGGCTCTTGTTCAGTACACCTGCGTTGATATCCCCAACGTACTTCATCCTTAAGAAGCACCCTCTAACTGTCAGTGGGTGAAGTCTGGTGGGGTGGTCTGCATCATCACCCATACCAAGTACTCGTCTGATGTCTTCAGCAGTAATCTCTATATCGATACTAAAGATGGAACTTCTGATGTTGTAGGGCTCCCGTGAGTGGTCAACCGATGCACCCTCCCAGAAGGCCTGCTGAATAGACCTGTAGAGAGTGCATGGTGTGGAAATAGCCCTGTAGATCCCGGAGCGCTGGAGAAAAGCGATGACCCCCGCAAACTCGACACCATTCCGAGTCGTAGCATCTAAATGTGCACATATGTTGTGCTTAGGGTTGATGGTCTACCTGTCAGCCATCAAACTGTAACACAAGACATATAGACATTAGATCCCACACAACACAAATCAGTTCTAATTAACATAGTAGGACTCAGTCTGGTTCAATCATGCGATTGAGCCATGCGACTGAGTTCAGTCGGTTGACCTATCATGCGATTGAACACATTCGGGTGATTGAATCATGCGACTGAGTTCAATCGGATGACTAAGCATGCGATTGGTTCATTCGACCGACTGACCTCATTCGTATCGGTCGTTCAGCCGATTGGCTCAATCATCCACTCAGTCGTGCGATTGGAATTCATCCTGGTGTTCAGTCGCTCATTTGACTGTGTGTCCATTCAAAATCATGTTTTGAGCAATACTTGATGTTAAACGTTGAAATTAGGCTCACTACTCAGAGTAGGCCGACTAAATATATTTTACCATTAATTTGATCTTAAAGTTCAGTTTAGATGGTTTATTGGTCCGTTTAAGTCTCGGTTACTGTTAGGTCACAATTTGAGTGATTCTTGATGTTTATCTCCGGTTTAAACGATGATGCACCTTGATTATTACCTGTATAACCGATATCCAACGTTAGAAGGCAGTAATCTCAGGTAAATAGGAATCTTAGAAAATTTGGCAGAGTTTTGACGTAGCGTACGAGTGAACGGCGATTTTAGTGAATGGGATGAATGCGATCGACTAGGACTCAATTTATACTGAATCTGATTTCAATCGGGCGACTGGACCCATTCGCTTTGTTCATTTGGGCGATTGGACCTCAGTCATGCGATTGGTTCAGTCGATCACATTCAGTCGGCCGACTGGATTTCAGTCGGGCGACTGACTCATTCGCACAGCTCTATTCGGGCGACTGGTTCAATCTTGTAAGCTATTCGTGTGAATGGTTCATACTCATGCTTTATTCGGTTATAATGGGCATGAGTATGGTCCATTCGCATGGTTGGTCCATTCTTATGGTCCAATCGTGCGTATGGGTCATACTCATGATTTTGATTTTATGACCACTTAGCATTTTTTACCCTTTGATTATAGATTAGACATTGTGAGCATTCAATCATCTCAGACGTGATTATATTAGCTTTGAGAACTTTTGATCATCTTAGACATGATCCATTTATCTACCCGATCACCTCAGACGTGATCCATTTATCCACCCGATCACCTCAGACGTGATCCATTTATCCACCCGATCACCTCAGACGTGATCCATTTATCCACCTGATCACCTCAGATGTGATCCATTTATCTTTTCAAAAACAATTTGTTTTAGATTAAACTTTAAGCTCATTTTGTGACATTAACTGCAACAAGTAACATAGCACAGTCCGACACTGACACACTTTACAAATAAAATAAAAGACTAAGCTAAGTAACAAAATAAACATGTTTTTGAGATTTTGTTAGGGTTGGATAGATCAGCCTGATAGCATTAACACCATTTCCAAGACAGATTCTTATGGAATCAGACAGGCATAAACTCAATTATTTGGAACTTTTATATATTTATTGAAATAGAAACTAGCATATTTACATATCACAGTATCTTATTCATCTGAGACTTCTAAATTCTAACTGGGAATCATGCTTGATCTGATACGTAACACACGTTGATTATCAATATCAGGCGGTGCAGCCACGACGATTGTCCACTTAAATCCATACACAGACTTTTGACACGTATTGGTGATGCATTAGGTTACCTTATTTCAACCAACATTTGTGGATTCCAAGCTTATATGGTAATCAACATTTCTTGGAGGAACGTCGAGCGGTCTAGGGGTATTTTGACAAGAAGAGACTATTCTTAGAACTTTCAAAGAGAAGCCAAGCCTCAGGTCAGTACCATCGCACAGCAGAGAGGCGGCAAACAACAATGATTTCTAGAATATCTAGGTTATGCTTATCCTCAGGTCAGTGCCATCGCACAGCAGAGAGGCACACAACCTATCTTCTTGTTTGAGCATTTCTTATTTTCTTTCACACATAACGTACCAACAACATATGTTATCAGCTTGTCTGCGTTTATTTTCATTTTTTTTCGTGCTTTGCTCCTTTTGTGTCATCCGCACACATATAGTGGTGTTTATTTGCTCGTCATTCCTTATTGGAAATAATTGATTGTGTTAACCAGTGATAAGATAGGAACCCACAGTCAGCTGAACCATTTAGTTTAAATTGAGTTCACCAATGATGTCTACTAGTCTATTGTGTTGAATCTACCGACACATCGTATAGTGAACTAGCACCTCCCTAGAACAACTTTCTCCGTGTAATTACAGTAACACCCGAGCGTACTATCATTTTCCCATTTTGTTAGACATAGAGTTCTCTGACTAATAATATTCTGTGATTTAAATTAAACTAAGATTGCAGAAATTTAAAATCTTTTTGGTGTTCTAAGTAACTAGACGCCTGTGTACTATCACTTTCCATTTGTGTAGAATCACAGTCTTAGCTTTGTTGTTTTTGCCTTTTAGCTTATCTGCCCTCCCCTTCCCCCTTTTTTTAAGTAAATAAATACTGACATAACCTAATCTCCCCCTTAAATTCTAAAACAAAAAATCTTTTTGTGTTTTTGGATTTTTATAAGACAAGGAAATTAAAAAAATTTAAATAAAATAAAATAAACTTAACTAGTGTCGGACTAAGCATCTGTTTCTTCCGAGATAATGTCACTTTTCTTTTTCACGCCGTTGACCTCTAACTGATAGAAAAATCTGGGTTTATCAAACGGTTTAGTGTAGAGGTCAGCGCATTGAAAATCCGTGTTTATCTTAACCACATCGATTAATTGTTTTTCATAGCAGTCGCGTATGAAGCGATACTTTATGCCGATGTGTTTAGTTTTAGGGTGTTGAACCGGATTTTTAGTAACAGCTATGGTAGCAGAGTTATCAACATAGATAGAGGTGTTAGAGAAGTGCAAACCGTAGTCCCGCATTTGTTGTTGGATCTAGATAATCTGAGAGCAGCAGCTGGTAGCAGCAACGTATTCAGCTTCGCAGGTTGATAAGGCAACCGAGGTCTGCTTCTTGCATTGCCACGTGACTAAACGCCTTCTAAAAAACTGACACCTTGCTGATGAAGACTTGAAATTCATCTTGCACCCGCCATAATTTGAATCACTATACGCCGTTAGCTCGAAGTCATTGTCATGAGGATACCACAACCCCAGTGTTGGAGTACCCTTCAGATAACGAAAGATTCTTTTCACCCCGATCAGATGATTTACTTTCGGTTTTGCTTGATATCTGGAGCACAGACATGTGGCATACATGATATCTGGACGAGAGGCAGTGAGATACATGAGAGATGCGATCATCCCACGATACATAGTGGCATCCACCAGATCCCCATTCTCATCAGGAGCCATATCATGATTTGTGGCGAGTGGGGTACCGGCAGCAGTGACATTTTCCATATCAAAGCGACTAAGAATGTCTCCGACATACTTAGTCTGATGCAGAAATATACCGGTAGGTGTCTGGTCCACCTGTAGTCCTAGGAAGAACTTCATTTCTCCCATGGCGCTCATTTCAAATTCTGCCTTCATCACAGATTCAAATTCTTTACATAGATCTTCGTTTCAAGAACCGAAAATTACGTCATCCACATAAATTTGCACCATGAGTAAATCTCCGTCTCTTTCTTTAATAAACAGCGTGCATTCAATCACACCCCTGCGAAACCCGTGTTTCAGCAGGTGGGTGGAGAGCTTTTCATACCAGGCTCGAGGAGCCTAATGTAGCCCATACAAAGCCTTGTCCAACTTGTAGACTCTGTCCCGATGATAAGGATATTCGAATCCCTTGGGTTGACTGACGTTGACCTTTTCACGGATTTCCCCATGCAAGAATGCACTCTTTACATCTAGTTGATAGACTTTGATCTTCATATAAGATGCGTAGGCTAGAAAGATGCGGATTGCTTCCATTCTAGCTACTAGGGCAAAGACTTCATTGTAGTCGACTCCCTCGACTTGTCTGAAGCCTTGAACGACCAACCGTGCCTTGTTTCTGATAACGACACCTTGGTCATCCTTCTTGCAACGTAGCACCCATTTGGTGCCTATCACCTTAACTCCTTCGGGCCAGTCAACGAGTGTCCACACTCCAAGCTTCTTGAACTGTAGCAGTTCCTCTTGCCTAGCATTGACCCAGGCCTCATCCTTCAGGGCATCACTTATGTGTTTAGGTTCGACTTGAGATACAAAGCATTTGAATGCTCCATCATTCACGTAGCCCTTTTCCATAATTGCAGCATAATCAGCAGAGTACAATTGATTTCTCGTCTGCACGCCGGAGTGTAAGTCTCCAATGATAGCCTCCTATGGATGATTCGTACTGATCCTAGTCATAGGTGTCGTAGGGATGACAACTTCAGTATCCAAATTTGTGACTGGAGGTTCAGTATCAGTATTTCCTGATGCATGTTTAGCAGCTGGTGAGCTTTCCTCTTGATCAACATTATGCTCAATGCCTGTCTCAGCTGCTTCTTCATCATTCGATGAGTCATCACTCTCGTCCTGATCAGCTGGTGAAGCTCCCGATGAACCACTCGCAGGTGTTGTATTGCTAGTATCCAGATTCGGTGTGTTTAGAACATCGTGCATCATCTGAGTAGCAATCTCTTCGTCTGAATCTATTTGAGGAAGGTTGAATGATTTGAAAAAGCCATCGTAGTAGAAGAACGACGATGGACCTTTTCCAGCAGGGGGGATGGTGAATCGTTGAACGTTGACATTGCACCATACTTTGACCTGACCAGTTGAGTTGTTGTAAACTCGTTTATCTGGTATGCTGTATCCTAGAAAGATCCCCTGATCTGCCTTTTCACTGAACTTGCCTTCCGGAGTTTTCTTCAATAATGTACATGGAGCTCTGAATGGTTCCAGATACTCCAGGTTAGGTTTACGTTTCTGAAGCAACTCATAGCAAGTCTTCCCATGCCTCTTGACAACTGACACACGGTTAAGTGTGTAGCATGCGTTGGCAATAGCTTCATTCCAGAATTGCACTGGCAGCTTTGAATCAGCCAACATAGTCCTAGTAGTCACTATCAAGCTTCGGTTCTTCTGCTCAGCATTCCATTCATCTGTGGTGTGTATGCAGAGGTGAACTGATGAACAACCCCCGTTTCCTTGCAGAAAGCATCCATCCACTGATTCTTGAACTCTATTCCATTGTCTGAACAAATCCTCCTAACCTTCAGCTTGTAGAGAGACTCCAGTGTAGTGACGAGCATCTTGAATGACTCAAAGGTTTCTGACTTTGCTTTCAGAAACATCACTCAGGAGAACCGTGAGTAGTCATCTATGACTACAAAGCAAACCAGTCTCCTGCGATACTCTTCGTGCTGACGGGACCAAATAGATCCATGTGGAATAGCTCCAGGGGCATCTCTATAGAATTGACGTGCTTGGCCTTGTGAGATTTCCTGGTCTTCTTTCCCTTCTTGCATGAGACACAAAAATCAGGAAGTTTTAAGTTCTTAACAGGAACTCCATCAACTAAGTTGTTATGAATCAGATGATTCATCTTCCTATGATTAATGTGTCCCATTCTCCTATGCCATGAGATGGAATCCTTCTCTGTAGCTTTAGACAAAAAGCATTGAACAATAGACACACTAGTAGAAGCATTAGACATATCTAGAACATACAGGTCATTATACCTAGATGCTGACATTAATACCTGCTCCTCTGGAATCTCCATCTCTTTCTTCAGAATGTAACACTTCCGATTGTCAAACATAACTTTGAAGCCCTTGTCACAAATCTAAGACACTAAAAGCAGGTTGTTTTCCAATTATTGAACGAAATTAACTTTATCGAACCTTACCTTTTCATTACCTACTTCTCCTTATAGGGTAATGTAACCTCCTTTGTTTCCAGCAAAAGAAACATGTCCCCCTTTAATTTGTTTGACATTGTAAAGGAGAGACTTATTTCCTGTCATGTGCCTGGATGCTCCGCTATCTACAATCCAAGTGTTGGTAGAAGCACTATAGCGGACAACCTGCACATAATTAAAAATAATTAGTTAAGGAGGGAGACCCAAGCCTTGACTAGCTTGGGTTTCCCAGAGGCATCACATATCACGAACTCGACCCACTGTCCTTTATCAGTAGGTGGGACCTCAATCTTCAACTTATCCAAGCTTTCAGACACTTCAGGTGTTTTGGCTTTCCACAAACCATCCTTGTGAAAGGATTGTTTATGGTAAACCGATGACTAATTTACAGTTTGAACCTTAGATTTAGTTTCAAGGACAGGTTTCACCTCAGACATCACAGACTTGCCAGTGGCTTGTCTGTGGTGTCTATGACGTTGAGGAAAGGTAAAAGACCTAGAAGGTGTTTTAGACCTAACCGGAGTCTTAGATCTCTGTTTTGAAACCAATTTAACTTCATTGTCTAATTCAATTTTGATTTTGGGTGTCTGATAGCGTGGACAGTTTGAAGAGATGTGACCGCGTTGTCCATAAGTATAGCATGATCTCCTTTCAACAGGACTAGGAGATCTCTTGTGAGGCGGTGAGTAAACTTCAGGTACTGACTTTTTGGTCTCACTCTTTTGACTTTCACCTTCCTTGACAAATTTTACTTATTTAACATTATGGGTGTTTTGTCTTTGAAGATGATTGTTATCTTGCTTAACAGGTTTAGTTTGACTGGTTTTGGAAATCTTTGGTTGCATGGTAGCAGATTTTGAACCCAACCCAAGAGATGCTTGAACATTCTCTCCCACCCTGTTTTCAGTGATGTTTTTACCAGTTATGCCTGATGTTGATGTTGTCTGATCAGCAGCCGGAGGAACAGGCTTAACTGCTGTGTCCGGATCCACATGGTCCTTTATTGGATTATTATTAATAGGATGTTGTTTGGTGTTCAAAATGATCTCATATGGTGGAGGCACAACCTTATAACCCAAACCTTCCCGTTGTTGCGTTCCTTAACCAAGTTTTTTAAAATATGAGAAGAACTAGCTAGAGTGTGGAGTTTTTGTTTTAAAGACTCATTTTCAACTTGCAAAACAGCTCTGTCCCTTTTAGTTTCCTCAATTGTCTTTAAATAAAATTTTATATCGTTTTCTTGGTTAAACGCAACAACTTCAGTTTCTTTTAATTGTTTCTTTAACGCTTCAATTTTCTCCTTATAGCCGCTCTCGTTTTGTTTTAACATTCTATTTGGCTCAGTGCACAATTTCAAGTCATTTACTAAGTTATCATTATGATCTAATAACCTAGCAAATTTCAGATCAATGCTTTTCCTAAATTTATCACATTCAACACAAGCATGTTTAATAAACATATCATCCTTTGATTCTACCTGTGCAGATGTAGACGTTCCAGCCATGAAAGCATTTTGAGGTTCCGGTTGTGCTTCAGATTCAGCAATCAGTTCATTTTTAACAAGTTGATTAACAGCAGCTAAGGTCTCATCCTCATCAGCAGTGTCAAGCTCAACTGAGTTCTCTCCCTCACTTGCTGAGTCTTCATTCAGATCTTCAACAGATGCAATGTTGGCTTCACTATCAGTTAAGAATCAGAAGGACCAGTCCTGTCCTTCATCACCTTGAGCTACCATTGCCTTTGAATCACTGCTGGTTGAAGCTACCTTTTTCTATTTATCCTGTTTGTTGAAGGACGAGAACGGGTTCCCATTTCCAGTGTTCTTCGGTTTGACACATTCTCGCTTGAAGTGGCCTTTTTCACCACAGTTGAAACAGGTGACTTTAGACTTGTCGAATCCAAATGTAGTATCTTTGGTAGCCACCAGATTCTGTCCCATCTTCTTCACAAACTTCTTTGCTCGTCGCACAACACTTGCGAGAGCCCACATTATATCCATTCTTTCCAGTTCATTTTCATCAATCTGTTCATAGTCTTCATCAGCCAAGTGGTAGTTCCCAATCTTTCCTGCAACCAACCCATCATAAGAATGAACCACCACAGCAAGTAGGTCCATGTGCTCCTTAGCCACTTCCACAGTTACTTCTCCCAGATTTTCTGTCACTAACTTCGTTGATTGAGCAACTATAGGACTTTGTTGAACCCCTGATGAAACATGTGACTCACCACCAGACGATGAGCTTTGACCAGTTGCAGATGATGCATTAGACACAAAGGCACACTGGAGGTTTTAGCAGTTGGAGTAGGAGTAACATTGTAGAGAGATGGATCCTGAGTGTATGCTCCTTTCTTTGTCTTGTACTTGTGTCTAACCTCTTCTTCTCTCAGTTTCAAGATGAAGTCATTGATATCCAAAGTCTCTAGCACTGAGTTTTTTATTAGAGTGGAAATAAATGAATCTTACTTCTCTTGTAGCCCATCAGCCAAGCTTGCCACTTTTTCTTCTTTGGACGTTGTAACACCATGAGTGTGAAGTTCACTCATCAAATGGTAGAAGCGATCTATGATATCATCCAATCTTTCATTCCCAATTGAAGAGAAATTATCAAACTCTTTCTTCAACGCTTTAGCCTTCAGTGACTTTAGTGTTGAATTACCATCATATCTCTTCTCAAGAGCCTCCCATAACCTTTTGCTCTGCTTATGTTCTGAATATTGATGAAAATTTTCTTTGGGAATTGACTGAGTCAACATAGCATAGGCTTTCTTCTCTGCATTATAAGCAAGCTTTTGTGAATCACTTAGTCCACTCAAAGTCAGGGGTATGCCATCAGCACCAACTGGCATAGTATAGCCAGTTTCAATAGCATTCCAAAGATCGGTATCCACTCCATTAAGATGAATCTCAAATCTTTGTTTCTATTGAGGAAATTCATCAAGTGACAACAGCTTAGGTGGTTTATTATGGTTCCCAATCTCATTTTCCAACAACAAGAGGTTCTGGATCCTGGAGTCCTTCCCAGCTAAGAATGTAAAGTTCTCTGAGTCCATAATGAATTAAACTTAAACTTGAAAAACAAACTGTGTATGCGACTGAGAGAGGCGACTGAGGGACGACTGAGACAATCAATGTACGATTGAGCTGAGTCGTACGACTGGGCAGGTGACTAGGGCAGTTATGCGAATGAGCAGAACGACAGGGACAATCGTGCGATTGAACGAGCGATTTGTCCAATCGTGTGATTGAGCTGGGCGATTGGAGTTCAGTTGTGTGATTGAGTTAATCGTGCGACTGAGACTGTTGACTTCGAATTTTCCAACCTTTTTCACACAATTCGACCTAAAAACACAATTTTGAATACCCTAGACGGCTATAACTCGAAAAAGACTCAATTTTCAAAGCATGCACACGTAAAAACTGGATTTTGAGCAGAAAGAACGGATCTTTTTACTTAAAAATGTTGACTTTTTCACCAAAACGATTGAATCCACGAAGAATCAAGAGCCAAAGCTCTGATACCACTTGTTAGGACCGTGTACGGACGGAGTACTAACTGATTCTACGAGAAACCATATCAAATAGCGCGGAATTCTATTTGATTGGCGATCCAATCAGGGAAACTGTTAATCCAATCAAACCTAACGATCAGAATACGTTAAGAACAGACTAGGATTGATCAGAAACAGTCTATGACTTGGAAGAGACGTTCTAGACGAACTGAGACGGCTAGGGTTGTAAATTATCGAAGTGTCTTCTTTTTCCATGAATTAAGTGGTATTTATAGGTTAGTGTTTCTCATTCGTGCGACTGAACCATTAGTATAGTTCAGTCGTGCATTGAGCCATGCGGTTGATCCATTCGTACGACTGAGTGTTCAGTCGTGTGACTGAGACAATCTTATGTTACAATCACACGACTGATCCAGTCTCCTAGTTCAGTCGTGCGACTGAGACATTCGCATGAAGTTGTTCCTGCGTATGGTCCATTCGCATGGGCCATTCGCATGAGAACTTCACATAACTAAGTTTGAATACATTTCTTAAGCATTACATTACCAAGATTAATTCAAACAATCACAAACCTATATAGTTAATTCGATACACGTTAAACAACTCATTAATGTAATATTAAACATTTTAAACACAACCAAACATTTGCATTTCATTAAGTATCCAGCGATTACGTACGTGTAAGACAATAAAGACATATTACATTAAGATCAGAAACTAGGTACACATGTATCTACATTAACCCTTAAGCAATCTCTTTGGCACTATATTTCTCTCAATTACACAAGTCATTTTGTTTTTTTTTTGCAAGCACAAATCACATTCGGAAGATATACCTTAGTTTGAAAAGAATTGTTTCGTAAGAAAAATACTTACAGTAATTTTGCTTTCGAGACATATTTAGTTTCGGAAGATATTAAACTCAAAAGTTTTATTGAAAATATGAATAAATCTTCCAAGACTTAATTTCTTTCAGAAAAAAATTATCCTTCAAAATATATAAATACTTAGAAGCATATTTAAGTTTCAGAATATATCAGAATCTTTTGAATGAAAATTTCTTAGTAAGTAGTTATTAATTTTAAAGACATAATTTTCTTCTGAAGTTAATTTAATATCTTCCGTAAAAAAATATATCTATAATTCTTAAAATTCTAAGAAATATCATTTAGAAAAATTTTCTTTCAAGGTAAAGAGAGCTTATATGAGTGAGAATTTAGACACCTTTAAATACACATATATTTGAAAAAAATAATGTTAAAATTAATTTTATAAAATCTAGTCCGAGTTAATCATTTCAATAGCTGATATAAGATACTTAAATATCTGTTCATCAAAAGCTTTTGAGAACAGATCATCATATCGTTCATTGTGTTGACTTTAACAAATTTTATACCTTTTTAAAATTATCTCTTATCAAATGATACCTGATGTTGATATGCGTTGTCTTTGAGTGATGCACTGGATTCTTTGTGATAGAGATAACACTATTGTTGTCTATGTGGATAGTAGTCTCTTTAAAATTGAATCCATAGTTCAGCATCTGATTCTAAATCCAAAGCACTTGAGCATAGCAGCTTGCAGCAACAATGTATTCAGCTTCAACAGTTGATGCAGACATACAGGATTATTTCTTGTGTTGCCATGAGACAATCTTTCCACTAACGAATTGACATCCCCCCGATGTAGACTTTGCAGTCATGTTGCAGCCACCATAGTCACTATCTGTATATGCATACAGATTGAAGTCAAAACTCTTTGGATACCAAAGTCCCAGCTTGGGAGTTCCTTAGAGGTATTTGAGAATCCTCTTGCCAGTAACCATGTGTGATATCTTAGGGTTGGCTTGATATCTTACACATATGTATGTGGCAAACATGATATCAGGCCTGCTGATTGTGAGTTACATAAAAGGCCCAATCATAGCCCTGTAGAGATGTTCATCGACATACTCCCCCTCAAGATCAGGTCCTAGGGAGTAGTTTCTGGCTATGGGAGTCTTTGCAATTCAGTCGGATGAAATCTGGTTAGTATGTCTTGCACATACTTTGAATGGTATATAAAGATGCTATTATCAACCTTCTTTACTTGAATTTCTAGAAAGAAATTGAGTTCCCCGATGACACTCATTTCAAATCTATTCTTCATCAGCTTCTTAAACTCTTTACGGAGCTTTGAATTAGGTGACCCAAAGATGACTTCATCTGTATAAACTTAAACTAGCATCAAGTTATTCTATGTTCCTTTGATGAAAAGTTTGCTGTCAATAGTACCTTTATTGTAACCATATTGGACAAGATACTATGACAGTGTCTCATATCACTTCCTTGGAGCGTGACGCAGCCCATAAGGAGCTTTCTCAAGCTTACGGACATAAGCATGATGATCTAGGTCTGCAAAGCCAGATGGTTGCTTGACATACACTTCCTTATCTATCACTCTATATAAAAATGCACATTTAACATCAAGTTAGTAAACCTTGAAATCCTTGGATAAAGTAAAAGCAAGGAATATTCTAACAGCTTCAAGTCTTGCCATGGGAGCAAAGACATCTGTGTAGTCAATCCTTTCTTCTTAAGTGTATCCTTGAACATCTAGTCTTACCTTGTTCTTGATGACAAGTCCTCTATCATCCTTCTTATTCTTAAAAACCCACTTGGTACATATTAGCCTCCTCCAAACCTTTTGTCTTTTGAATTGAAGCAGCTCCTCCTGCATTGCCTCAACCTAACTTCCATTTTTCAAAGCTTCATCAACTTTCTTCGGCTCAATCTGGCATAAGAAGTAATAGTGTTGATAAACATTTTTATCATGGCTTTGTCCTCTTGTTCTCACCCCATCTTAATATCTCCAATCATGTTTGTGATGGGATGGGACTTGTGGATTCTTAGTTAAGGAAACATAGCAAGTTGGTTTTGACAGATCTAAATTAGTAAAATTCAGATTTGGTGATTGAGTATGACCCATCACATCAGCACACTTATTAAATGTAACTTGATCCAATAAGTGTGTGACATTATTGATGTTATCTTTAAGGATTGGTTGTTAGCATCATGTAATTATTGATCACTTTCACCATCTTCATCTCCACCTACATTAGAAATCCTTTCATTTAAGTTTGTGCATCATTGCTGGAATTGGTAGGCACCTCAGATGTATCAGCTGAAGAGTTTGTCATGGTTGTGTTGATTCTATTTACAAGGTTTGTTACCACTAGAGCTGAAGGAATTCAATCACTTGGTCTTCTAAGCTTAAATCTTAGATCATGATCTCCTGCTGATGTGTTACATGTAGATCCTAAAACATCTTCACTAGATTTGTTAAAATAGTTGGTAACTAAATCAAGATCAAATAACCAATCAGGACCAGAACCTTTCATATTGGGAGTGTTCTTATTGAAGGTCATATAAACTGACTCCTTAACTACTCTAGTTCTGAGATTGTATACTCTATAAGCCTTAGCTTGGGAAGAGTATCCAATGAAGTGTCCATTATCTGATTTCTCAGTAAATTTGGCTATATCCAAATGGCTTGAGGAAACCAATGAAAGATCCTATTTTGTGTCATAGTTCATAAGGAGACTTACCATTAGTTTTGACTACTAAAACTCTTTTCTTCATATAGCAGGCAACGTTGACTGCCTCTGCCTAGAAGGTGATGGATAGTTTAGAGTCAGAGAGCATGGTTCTTGTAACCTCAATAAGTGTCTTATTTCTCCTTTCAATAACACCATTCTGTTGAGGAGTTCTAGGAGCACTATTTTGTCTTGTAATACCCTTTTCATCATAAATGTATCAAGTATTTGGTTTTTGAATTCAGTCCTTGATCACATCTTATGATCTTGACCTTGTGATCATATTGATTCTTAATTTTCAGAATGAAGTTCTTCAAGATGTTAGGGGTCTGTAATCACAAGACAATATGAAGTTCTTCCTAAACTCATTACACTATGGGCCAAAAAGATCTATATGTAATAAGTGTAGGGGGAATAGTAATAGAGTTCTTTTTCTTTGGCTTGTAAGACACTTTGTGTTACTTTCCTTTCAGATATAAACACAATAGTCATCACTTGTAAACTCTTTCTTTGGTATTCCAGTTATCAAATCATCTTTAATTAATTTTTTATGTTTTTAAAGTTTACATGGAACATTCTTTTATACCATGAGAAAGACTCATCACTATTGGATTTAGATAAAAAGCAAGAAACTTCTCTTTTTGGGGATGTTTTATGCAAATCCATCTTGTACATGTTCTATTTCCTGGGTGCTTGAAGCATGAAATACTCTTAAGTAAGGACCACCCCGAGTTTGAGAACAATGCACTCATGCTCAGTAAAGATCATGTTATGTCTCTGGTCATAAAATTAAGACACACTCAAGAGATTGTATACAAGCTTTTTAACAAAGTTTACCTTCTTAATGTTAAGCTTGCCAGTTGTGACCCTACCCCTTCCTATGATGTAACCACCTCCTCCAAAAGAAACTGGCCCACCATTAATTTTCTCAAAGTTCTGAAGCAAAGAGTCATTGCTTGTCATGTGCCTTGAGCAGTCACTATCAATGATCCATACATTTATTTTGGTCTTTAGTCATTCCTTCACATGAAAAAGATGGTTAGTTACATTTGGAAACCCAAGCCTTGTTGGTCTTGGGCTCATCAAGATGAATTAAAGATAGCTTAATAGTTATTGATCCTATATGCAATCTTTAATGATCCTTGGCTGTTGGTGATGAAGAAACTTTAGTCACATGGTCTTCCTAGTTTTGACACCACCTTTGGAAGATTAGACTTGGCCTTTAAAATTTTTGAAGTTTTGATGACTTTGGAAGTTTTGGAGACTGAACCTTCGAAATCTTTTGTATCCACTACAGCAGACTTTAGTGCTTCAGAAGCATTCCTTTCTTTCGAGACTAAATTTGCTTTTAAAGGCAGTTTTCCACCTATTTTCTTCTTGTTCACCTTAGAGCTTCTGAAGGGGAGTGATTTTCCATCTTAAGCTATTTTCTTAATATGGATAATACTCTTAGGATTATAGACGCAATCTTTAGCAAAGTGAGTAGTATCACCACATATGATGCATTCAACAAGCATACTTCTAAGAGTATTCTTCTGAACAGGGGATTAAGTTTGATCTCTTTCTACTTCACTCTTCACCTTCATAGATGATGTAGCAGGCTTTTGAGGGTGAAGCTTGCTCTTGGAGTTGGATGGTTCAGGCTGTACAGTAGCAGTACATATTTGTTCAACCATTTTCTCTTAACTAAGATGGTTTGAACTTGAACTAGGACCCCTGGTACTAGAGTTCATAGTTAAGTCTTCGGTATTCACCACTTCAAATACAGCAGAAAGAAAGACTTTATTTGCTTGGAATTGAACGTGGGCTTGATCTCTTAGGCTTTTTTTGATTTTATTTTAACAGCCCTGATCAGATTCTTCCTAGCAGACTTGGCCATCCCTAGTTATTTATTCTCTCCAGGAGTGTAGTGACCTTTCTTAGGATGAACCTCCTCACTTACTTCTGGATCATCCTTAACTATCTACTCTTCATCTTTATCCTTTTCTTGGATAGGGTCGATGCTCATATTGACTAGTTCCATATCTTGGAGATCTTACAGATAGTAATATATGTGGAGAAGCTATCTCACTTGAACCTAGTCCCTGCCTATTTTGATATCAAATCTTTTCATGTAAGGATGAGAATATGATGTTCTTGAAGGTTTCTTCTTCAAGAACATACTTTTCTACCCTGGCTTTGCTAATCATAAGCTCAGCCTGACATTTAGTTAACTTCATAATGCGATCTTTGATTTGAGTCATGTAATATGTGTGCTTATGCTTAAGAGTTGAAATTGTTTTCTTTAAATCTTTTATTCTAATTATTATAGTCATTTTCAACTCTTTTGAAATCAGATTTTAAAATATACGAAGACTCGAGGTTCACTTCCAGGTTATAGGACCTATACATGTTTACTTTAGCAATGCGTTTAGCTTAACAGAGGTATTGTAATACATTGGCTGTTTCATGGCCAGTCATTAGTGCTTGATTTGGAGAAACATCCTCTACCTAAAAGCTCCATTCAAAGCCTCCCTCTTTAATAGCAACAGAAGATTGTTGTTTTGGTTGGATTGGCTTATCAGATCTGGGAGTTGTATCAGTGTAGTTAGGCATGGATTATGCTTGGCCATCATTAGTCATTGGTGACTTGCACTCCCTAGTAAAGTGTCCTATTTGATTACAGTTATAACACTTTACTTTGCTTTTATCTAGACCAAACTTTTCACTTGTTAAATTATTGGAAAACTTTCTTTCAGTTCCCTTGTAGAATCTCTTGGCTCTATGAGTGAGAAGAGTCATTTACTGGACTATCTCCATATACTCTAGGTAATCTGGATAGATATAATCCAAGTCTTCAAGAGCGAAGAGAAGGTTTCCATAACTTTTCTTAGAAGACACAAACGCTTGAGATGAGCTTGTCTCTTAAAATGGGTTTCCTTAGATGTAACTCTCTCTTAGTGTCTCCGAGAAGGTGATGAAAGGGCCCTTTTGTGAGTTATCAGGGAAGAAAATAGAAGGCTGAACTTTGTTGATTGCTAGAAGAGTTGTTGGATGGATTCTGCATGTTCATCTTCATCTGGTAACCACTTAGGATATTATACAACTCTATAAGAGCAAGGGTGGAGAGGTTTTTAGTTCTTTAATTGACCACACAGTAGTTAGTCCATTGTATAGGAAGAGAGAACATGAACTTCCTCATAATGTCCCTACTCTCAAGTTTAACTCCAACATCCATCAGAGTATCTATAATCTTAACATACTTAAAGTATTGTTGAGTCATAATTTCATTTGATTTAAAGGTGAGATTCTCAAACTGTTGCTTCATGAGCTCCTTCTTGTTTTCTTTAGCTTCATCAGACCCCTTACACATAAGCTTTAGTGCATCTTAGAGTTGCTTTGTAGTTTCACACTTCTTGAAGCCTCTTTATATAGAGTTAGGAAGAGCAGTTTATAGAGCTGTCATGGCCTTCTGATCTATATCAATATTCTTCCAGTCTTCCTTAAAATACTCAGTCACTTCCTTTGGAATCATCCCACCACTAACAGTAACTAAAATGGTGCTTGGGATATGAGGTCCTGAGACAATAGATTTGTACATCCTGCTATCTTGAGACTTGATGAAACATTCCATTCTTTTGGCACCAAGTACCAAAGTCATCAGTAGTGATCGGTAGAGATTTTGTCATGGTACTAGTTTCCATGTCAGCCTTAGTGAGAGCTGTCATTTGAGCTAGTAAGTGTTTTATGAAACTGAAGAGATTTAAGATGGCGAGATCTTACAATCAAGAGCCTAAAAAGCTCTGATACCAATTACAGGACTGGTGAAGATGGTAATGCAACCATTTTATGAGGTTGGAGAGAACAAACAACACTTAAGAAATCAAATAAGGAACCGGCTTATGAAACAAATAACAAATGTAAAAAACACAAGCAGAACACACATATTTGGTTTTAAAGAATGATGTATATTACTCTCAAGTTTTTTATAATTGTTACAAGGCTTAGTCCTAAGAATTGGTAGCTGAGATACTTTATACTAAATTCTACAGTTGGTCATACTTTGAAGGCCATCTAGAACACTAATCTAGATAACAAGATCAATGGGGAAAGTCAAAAGGCAGATTGTCTTTTGACTAGTGACTATGACATGCCGTAGCTCACATCCTTATTTATTACAAAAAGGATAAAAGTAAGTAGAAAGTTACAAACTCTAACACCTTAATCTACCATTGAAAAAAGTATGGAGATATCACTAACTTGTATAAGTTGGTGAGTCTTCAGATATGGTAGCAAAAAAGTTCAGCTTTTGTTAAAAGCATGTCAGAGAAAGCATGTCTTCTTTGGCTTTAGAAGAAATTAGTCTCTTGGCTTCGGAAGACTTCGTCTTGAAGCTTGGGAAGACTTCATCTACGGCTTCGGAAGAAATGGTCTTTAGCTTTGGAAGAAATGGTCGTTGGCTTGGGAAGATTTGACACTTAGATAATTTCTTAGTGTTTTTGTCAAATCTTTTGAAGTAACTTCCTTGTAATTCTGAAGGTTTGCTGAGAGCTCTTTGGTTTACATCAGCCTCTAATATTACTTTTACAGTTTAGTATAAATATACGTTGCTTAGTTCATTTTGTGTTAGAATCCTGAAATTTCACAACTTATGTAATCAATATTTCAGAGAATACTGAGAATTATATTTACATTGTTTGTTGTTGTTATTCTTCATGTTCTATTTTTAATTTATGTTTGATTCATTCCGCGTTTTACTCACGAGATAGATATTCAACGAAATAACAATCTTTACACTTTAGATTTCTTAATTTTACCTAGAAAACAAAATAAATATTTTAAAACTTATAATGGTTATATATAAATGTTGTTATCTTTTATAATGTTTCAATTGAGTAAATTACATAGATTGTCCTTTATAAATATATGAAATTGCACATTCTACCCTTACACTTCAATAATTACACTGAATGTTCTTATTTTAAATATTTTGCACACCTTTATTCCTTTCTACTAACTCCATTTCGCTTAATCGGGTCGGGTTTACCTAATCTTATACTCGTCCCATACCTTCAATTTTTTTAAAACTAATCCTTTACCAGGCCCAATGTATATTGTGCTTTGGGTTTACCCATCCCATATATTTCAGGATTTGGGTATACCCACTGGGGTCGAGTTTTTTTTTTTGCCATCTCTAAGGATGGCTCTCCTTGTTTTTATCAAAGACAATACTACTCTTTCTAGCCCAGAGCTAGAATGCCTAATGACAAATAATAAGTATGGCAAAGGAAAAATAAAAGAGATAAAGAAAGAAAGTCCTCGTCAAGGGTTCCTTATACTAGGGTATTCCAAAAGCAGATCCCTTGTAAGCTACTAAGGGTTACATAATCTAAGAAGAATAAAAATCCTTACAGATCAGATCAATGGTTTTTTTTACCCTGGATCCGCATAGTACTCCAATATTGAGAAGACAATCCACACACACTAGAAAGCTTCCGATAGCAACCCCTAGTAGATGATAAGAAACCCCAGTCAGAATCAAGACTGAATAAGGTTTTAATAGGAAACCTTCACCACTAGAGAGATCTGGCCTTTTGAATACTTTGAATATTATTTATGTTATTTTTCAAACTTGAAACCCTAATTTTAGAATACAGATTTGAGAACAATGGAAAAGAGATAATGTCCAGAACATTATGACACTTGATTAAAGCTTCACTCTGATATCATGTCACAAGAAGTATATCAAACTACAGATATCAACGAGTCACAAAGATCTCAGACAAGGTCTTGTAAACATAGAAAAATTATCTTGTAAACATGGAACACACATATCATCATCACAATGATCCGACAACAATCTGATAGCAAAAACAAACACAAGCATCAATGAGTAAACATTACGATGATGAAACCCTACTACCTAACTGGATTATCAACTATAGAATGTTTGAGAGAAAACAAAAGATTAATAATGTGAACAACTGAACTCTTTGCAACCTTTAATTGAATAAATAGTATGCACAAATAAATGTATACCTTATAGGCACCCATAGACTTACGTGTCCTTCAGATAAAACGGGTGTATCGCCTTTATCTTTTGAGTAATCACGACATGAACCAAAATCCAGCATCTCCATCTTTTGAGCCTAAATGACCAACTTGGACCATTCACATCTCAAAAGCCTAGACATAAAAAATAAATACAAATATTAGTAAAACCATAAAAAAACATTTGGTGTTAGATTAAAAGCAATCTCATAGTTTTTTAACAACCATCCACACCCGCAACTTAAAGAAATGAAATCCTTAATTTATCAAACATTGAAAATACAATTCTATATATTCTAATTTATCGATGTTGGTTAGTTTTCCAACGACATGACATTTGTCAACCAGACAATTTATGTTTTATTTATTTAATTTTTTTACATTTACTATTCTTCTTCTTATTTAATATATGTGGTTCCGTATATGTTACAAGTTGTTGGTTTGGCTCACTAGTAAATCATGTGTTAACTACTTGAAGATTTCAGGTTTGATTCTTGTTAATGTCATTCCCCTATGGCTTTTATTTTAAAGTCTTTTACTTAGGTCTGTGTTTTCTTTTTGCCCATCTTATCTTATCTTACTACTCTAATAAAAGGGTAACTATGGTTGCCACATATCATTTTTTAGACTCATTTAATGCCACATGCCAACACCATATTCAATCTAATCAAATTTTTCCCGCTTCTCTCTCCTATTAAATAATCACATTAATTACTAATAATATTACCTATTTGTTTTTACATTATAATTAGTTTTTTAATAAATTAAGATAAATTTTTATTAATGTTATTTCTATAGAGATAGTTTTTTATAAAAAGATTTTTTTCTAAAAAATAAAATTATTTTTACGTAATATTTTAAAATTGTTTTTTAAAGTAATTTTTTAATAAAACAAAAATAATTAAAATAAGGATTTATAGTATGGGAATTTAAAAAAATTAAATGTTTTAAAATAAAATACCTATTTATCTTTGAGAAAATAACAAAAAAATTAAAAATTCATATTATTATTTTATTACTTATAACTATTACTTATACATAATTTCAATCATATCATGTTTTAGTCTATCGTTTTATAATTAATAGTTTTTATTTAATTTAATATTTTATTTATTCAACACGTGTATTACACGGGTTTACTAAAGCTAGTTATTTATAAACTAGTATTAAGCCCCCGCGTTGCGGTAGGGGTCGTAACACTATGTCAAATAGCAACAATGTCATATTATCATCAGCGACCACTAACATCGAAAAAGCTCGTACAAAAAGGAATTAAAAAGATAAAATCGAACGGAAGTAGACATAAAAATATTGAACCACGCGCATAAACGCAAAACATTAAAAATAATAACTAAGTCGATCTTGGACCTGCATTGCAGCTCGGCCATTGAACTGGAAAAAAATAGGTATAACAACATTGAATCAGTTAACTCAAAATTTAGACCGAAATATAAAACGATACATTTGTAAAAGATGAAAAGTATGTCGGACAAATTTGATTTTAAAATATATGTAAGGGTAAAATTATCTATACTACTATATAATGCATAAAGGTGGGACACAAATATAATTTCATAAAAAATTAAGACGCTTAAGACAACTTCTTAAACATTAGGTACAAATGTTATATGCAATTATTCCTATTTTACCCTTCATTTATTAAACTTCTTCTAATCAATACATTAATTAATTAATTCATATTATTAATACATTATTTAATAATATGAGATTGTTTAATTCACTACATTATATATTTTATCATTTAGAATAGTTTAAATTAATATTTAAAATTATTAATAAGTATTATCTTATTTGAATACTTAACTATAAAAGTACTAATACTTTTATTACAATAATAATAATAATAATAATAATAATAATAATAAAATTTATAAATAAGTAGTATCTAATTTGAGTACTTAACTATTTAATTATTAAATATTTTAATACTAAGAATGATAATAATAAAACGTACGAGGATGACACACTTAAAAAATAATAGTTCTCAATTTTCCCATATTTAATAAATTTATCCTAATTAATACATTCTTTAATATATATTTATTTTTAATACTATCTTATTTATAATGCTTTAAATTAATATTAAAATATATACATTTACTATTTATATTATTATAACATATAACTACTAAATATTTATATAGTTATAATAAAAAATAACAGCAGCAGCTGCAGCTACAGCAACAACAGCAGCAGTAGCAACAACAACAATAAAAATAATAATGATAAGAATAATAATGATAATGATAATAATGATAATGATAATGATAATGATAATAATAATTATAGTAATAGTAATAGTAATAGTAATAGTAATAGTAATAGTAATAGTAATAGTAATAGTAATAGTAATAGTAATAGTAATAGTAATAGTAATAATAATAATAATAATAATAATAATAATAATAATACCCAAATATATTTGTGTTTAATGCAGACATATCACTATATATAACAAACAGAAAAGATTAAAAGTAGTGAAAGTAAAATTTTTCTTGATGTAACCACAATAATTTTTTTTTCTTAAAACTAATTAAAAACTATTTTGATTTTTTTTAAATTTTACTTTTTGCCCTTTCAAGATTATTTGAAATTAAACATAACAATTCTCTCTTTCTCTCTCTCTCTTTAATTTGATACATACTCATTTTATTTCATTTTATTTTTTATACTTAAGCTTTCAAGTTATGTCAAATTTACATTTAGTAGCCTGGAATTTTTTTAAAATTTTATACTTAAGCCTTCAAGTTAGATTAAATTTACATTTATTCACCTGAACATTTTTTTTATAAATTTTATATTTAAGCCTTCGAGTTATGTCAAATTTATATTTAATCACCTGAACTTTTTTTAAGTTTTATATATGAGTATCCGAGTTTTATCAAAAAAATTTTAACTATTTATAATAAAGCTTGTTAATTATAATAAAGTCACAATTTATGTATTTTATATTTTCTTATCTGTTTCGAGGTATTTATTTTTTTTATAGTTTTTTCTAATCCACTAGTAAAAAATATAAAAGTATTGAGTTTAAAATAGAATTTTAAAAGAAAAAAATAGAAAATATGTACAACTTGTAATGCATATGGTGCAATAATTGATACTACATTGAGTTGATAATTAGTAATATTAAATTTTACTAATAAGTTTCATCTAAAGTTCTTAATTGTTTCGTTTCTTATACAAAGTTATGAGTATCGTTTTAGTTTGTATGTCATAACTAGGGTCGTGAACGAGTCAAGTCGAGTCGAGCCAGGGTAGACTCGGGCTCAATTTATTTATTTTAACAAGCTTAAATCCAAGCTCGAGCTTGACTCGTTTATAAATAAGCCGAACGAGCTCACAAACCACGAGTTTTTTGAACGGCCGTTAGTCATAACACACGGGTTTACGACAAGTTATTTGAGCCATCTTCCAAGACAAAAAGAAAATTGGTACCTGGCGATGTTGTTAGGACCGGATCGGACCGGCCGGTCCGACCGGTTCGACCGGGATTCGGAGGCCTGTCCGGTCCGGTCGAGGGTGGTTCGTTTTTGGAGCGTTGAACCGGCCGGTTCGAACCGAGTCGGCGGTTGGACCGGCCAACCGGTTCGGGTCCGACCGGATTTTGAATTTTTTTTTATTTTAGTGGGTAAAAACGGGGTGTTAAACCATAAATTAGTACTTTGTATATACAAATATAGTTAAGTTTTATATATAACTATAAAATATATGTATAAATCATATATAAATTACTTATATTTAATTACATATATAAATATAATGAAAATATAGTTAAATCCGGTCCGACCGGTCCGACCGGTCCGACCGGTCCGACCACCAAACCAGTAAGCCGTCCGGTTCGACGTCCGATCCGATTGTGAGAACATTTTACCTGGTTCCCTCGTCATCATTAGAGTCGAGGGTTTGGTAACTTTCTAGATTCCTTTCCAGTTGCCTTCATCGCTTTGCTCATCATCAATGGCCGCCTCCACCACCACCTCCACCTCCTCCGACGATCTATCTTCCTCCTCCTCCGATCGAGACCGTCGTTCACGCCGCCGTAAAGACAAAAGCATCGACAAACACAAAAAGGACTCTCTTAAGGTCTCCAAGAAAAGCCGTTCGCACACCAAACGACGTCGTAGGCGGAGTCCCTCGTCTTCTTCATCCGACGACTACAGGTATCGTTAACTGCTGTTCTCATCGTTAAATCAATTAGTCAGGTTAATTTTAGCGTGTTTTTACTGTTTTTATTGGATTGCTTGATAACTTCATATGCGTTTCTGTTTTACTGTAGATCTAGATGTGAGAATATGGTTTTTTCATGCTGTTTGTCGCTTGAGTCTCTAGGAAATTACTGTTTGTTTTTCATTTATGTTAGATTCATAGCATAATAGATAATTAAAGGTGGAAATTCTTCTTTAGTTGTAAGTTGTAATAGGTGGTTCAAGTTCTCATTGAGACCTGAAGTCGGGCTAGGGGAATCTAGGAATAAAGGATGCATATATCAATTGCATCATAGTTTGTTTGGTGTGATGCTTTGTATAAATATCAAGCTGTGACTACAAACTTTGTATAAGAAAACCGTCTGAAACAATACTTAAATCACATCACAGTGCATGCTATTAGGATTTCAGCAAGTACTTCAGCGATTGCAGATGTATGGTTTGAGGTCTGTGGATTGGAACAGAAATTAGGTTTAAAATATTATGAGTTATAGTGATTAACTTTAGAAAGTTCTGCCCTTTTCCTTGTTTCTTGAAATTCTCCGATTATTAGCTCATCTAATATCAAGTGCCCCTTCTCACAAAAACGAGTTACTAGAATCAGCTATAGATAGTAATGTACACATTTGCTTGTTGAGTTTTGTGTTAGGAACTTATGATAACCGCTACCAGAAACAGGCTGAATGCAAAATGCTTCAATATGCCTTAACCCCACACTCCTAGATTGCTTAAGTCTTAGAAATTTGACAAAATGTCAGACATACTTGTAAATCCATACCTGGTTATAATTTTTTATTCTCAGTTTTATGGGAGGAAATGATAGATGGAGCATAAATTTGCAAGGAGATAAGAAAGAAGCAAAAGCTTCACAGAACAGATTTAAGCTAAGAAAGATTGAATTATAATCAACCAAAACAATTCTAAAGCATGAACTCTCTGTACCTTATGGAACTTAAACACCAAATCTTGTTCATACACATTACTGAAGAAGTGATCTAGTAATTCAACATATAAATGGGTGCCCTGTAAAATCTAAATATGCTAATTTGTTGATGTTATTTTTAACACAAAATGAGAAAAACAGTCCACCGTATCATTTGTAGATCGCTTTATTACAGAACTGCAATAGTGCAATCAGAAACATAAGAAACAAAATAGCAAACATTAGTACCAAGTCAAAACAACAATCAATTTGGATAATTGGATTCTATAAGACTGGGACCCGCGGATGCATGCTTGGTATTCTCAATCTTGACTTGGATAATAAACAAAAAATTTGGACAAATATTAGTGGAATATTTGCCCCTAAATTTGTGGGGGCTTAAAGCTCTAGGTTTTTTTTGTTTATACACTTGGGCCACCCTGGCTAAGGATTCCTTACTTAAAATTTGATTTACTTATGTGGCATGTGTATATTACAGTTCATCTGGCAGTGATGATAGACCAATCAATCGCTCAAGCTCAAGGAAGCATAAGCACGAACATCGACACAAAAAGGTCAACAATTGCATAACTTACACCAGTTATGATCAACCACAATGTCATTTTGTTTCATGTCTTTTTTTTTTCTTTGTTTCAGCAGAAGGATAAAGAAAAGGGGAAGGCTAAGCATCACACCAAACGTGATAAGCGTAAAATAAAGGAGGTAGGTCAACCATTCAAGTTTTTGTTCCATTGTTCTTTTCTGCTGGTGCAAGTCAGCAAGTCTTTATGCCGCAAAAAAAAATCTGATATAATTAATTTAGAGATATCAATATGATAGTTTCTTTGGATATATAAGGTGCTTATAATACTTTCTGCCTTTTTCATGAATTGGCTCTTTGGAATTGGAGCTGGGGTCTTTGACATGATGAATGCATGTCTGGATGTTGTTCTGGATCGGGTTTGGTTCTGTTAATGGGAGCTTTAATAGAACCAGAAGGATGGTAGCAGCAGCCCTGTTCAACTTTCTAAGGCAAGTCATTTAACTTTGCTCTCAATTTTCAAATTAACAAATGGGAAAAGAGAGAGGGGCGGGGGTGAACCTGCAACCTTCATTGAATTACCATTGACGGTGCAGAGTGGGCTTAATATAAACTAAGTTGTAAGCACTTGACTAACATAGATATGAATTATAATACTAAGTTGCTAGCATTTTTTCCAACCATGTGGTTTGCCCTTTTCTTTTAAGTTGTAGAAATAGTTAAGTTACTAAATGAGTACGAAACTTTACTATTAAAACTAATTAATGTTTTTCTCTAATATTAGCATGTTGTAAAAATTTTAGTTCACTTTTGGCTGTCTTTTAGTAAACTACATTTTGAGTCAAGGTTTGAAATAGGGCAGATGTCATAGAATAGCAACTTACTTTCATTTTTGTCCAGATATGGTTAGTGTACTAATTTTTGTTCATGTATAGTTATTGAAGTTTCAACTTATGTACTATCACAATACTTATGGACAGTAATGGATTAGTGAAAAATCAATTACATGGCAAGTTTAGTTGTGTTCATGTTATTTTTTGCCATTTTAATTTTTTTTTTTGTTATTATTGAACCTAAAAACACGCACATTAAACATTTAAACACAATAAATAATAAATACACATACACACACCTTTTGAGCATCCTTGTGGAACTGCTACCCTTCTGCTTTATGCCACAACTACTCAGACCTCAAACCTTTATTTTTTCTTCTTTTAGTATTGTGTTTGCATGGGTGTTAAATCTATGCCACAAATATATATTTTAACTTGAGAACCTATAGTTATATTATGTACATATGCTAGCTGGTTATTACTTGTTTTAAATCGACAAACTTAGTCATAATAATCCCATTTAAAGATTTTATTTGATGAAGTGATGATCAATTTCAATATTTTCTTCTTTCATGGGTTAGGCAATATGTAAGGCATCTTCATTTTCATATAGAAGCTTCATTGTGGACGTTTTGACAAACTTTAATTTTCCCAGAATTGATTTGCTCATACAAGTTCACATGTTGCATTTGCCATTACTTAATTAAACCTTGGTTTTTTTTACCACTTAGCACTTCTTAGTTTTGTAAGAAATTGTATTGCTTTCAAATAAGACAATTATGAAGTTGATGCTCATCATCATTTGCATCCGGATAACATTGAATATACATACGAAATTGCTTGTACAACTTTGTGATGTATTTTAGAATTCTAAATGTGTCATAAAGATAGTTGTAGAAAGACTAACTACACTCACAACAAAGGAGATTTTCAATTGAGTTGCTATGACATAGTCAAGTCCTCCAACTAACCTTTGATATTACCCTTGATCTACTAGAACATTAGGATTTGTCGGAGTGCTACTGTTTTGTAATATACTAGACCGAGTTTTTCAAGGATATTAAGGGGATGCTTTTGTCAACTAACCTTTAATATTACCCATAATCTACTAACATTACAATTCCCCACTATGTCCATTGTTTTGCATTATATTTTAGGATATATGGGACATACTTCTATTTGAAGTTTTATCTTGTAATTATGCAACTTCAATTAGTTTGAAGTTGTTAGACAAATGATGCTTTAGTGCTTGTATATCGATAGGATCATTCTTGAGGATTACTATATCCTTAACATACACTATCAAGTAAATGTCAATTAAAGACATGTCATCTTAAAGTTTATAGACTAATTCCTACCTCGCTTGAGCACTAGACCAGGATGTTGCTTCATGTATACTTGTTCTTGCATGTTACCATGAAAGAAAGATATTTTTTATGTTAAGTTGTTTAAGGGACCAATCACAAATGACTACCATAAGGCAATTGTGTTCAGTGTTGTAAAAATCAGGCTAGGCGGTCGATTAATCGGAGATTAATCGGTAGTCGGCCTATTACCTTGTCGATTTCAGCTAGTCAGTACCAAAAAGACACTAATCGGTAGTAGTTGCTTGTGATTGGAGTAATAGGATCAATTTTTCTAGGCGATCAAAGTCTGTCGACTGTGTTTTTTCTGATCCCTAGTCAAAATCGGACCTAGCCGGTCCTAATTGGCCAAAAAACATTGGTTTTTGCGAGATTCCGACAACTCTCCGGCTAGGCGTGTAAATGAACTGAACGAACACGAACATCAGCATGTTCGTGTTCGTTCATTTAACCATGTTCGTGTTCGTTCATTTAACTTTTACCGAACACGAACACGAACACATTATCGAACATGATTTTTTGTTCATGTTCGTTCATTAAGAAAATAAAAATGTTCGTGTTCATTCATGTTTGTTCGTTAAGGAACAGTTCCCGAACATAAACGAACACAAATGAACAATAATAAACGAACATAAATGAACCATAATAAACAAACAAAACTGAAAAAAAAAACCTTAAATGATCATTTTGGAATTTTTAGGTGTATTAGTGGAAATTAAAATCTCACTAAATTTATAGGTTACTAGCATAACTTAATACACTTATGTTTCAAATGTTAACACATAATACCCTTTTATTAATATGTTAATATATATAAATAAACGAACATATGAACAAACATAAACGAACGTTCATGAATGTAAACGAACGAACAAAGCATGTGTTCATGTTTGTTCATTTAATTAAACGAACACAAATTTTTTGTTCATGTTCGTTCATTTCCTAAATAAACGAACATAAACGAACTTCCCGCCGAACAGTTCATGAACGTTCGGTTCATTTACAGGCCTATCTTCGGCCAAATTCCGGCAAGATGCAAAATTTCCCGCGGAATCTCAGAAATTCCGGGAAAAACATGATTCGGGCAAAATATGTATGTATATATATACATTTGAACATTTTTATTAAAATTACATGTAAAAATGTTTGTTTCTATATATAAAATTGAAATTTATATATAAAAACTCCAATCTGATTAATTCCGATTACTATCGATTAATCCCTAGTCGGCACCTCACTGCCCGACTCGCGCCTAGTGATTTTTACAACATTTATTTTGTTTACCATTGAACCCATTTTCAGGAGTAAAAATCTAGCTACATTTGACTTTGGTTTTATCTTATAGCTAAAGGAATGAACTCACAAGTTTCATTGAACCATAAAGGTGTCATTTCATCAAGCATGATTTAAAAGGTCTCTCTTACAATCTTAGATTCTTAGGACACATGCAATTATTGTAACACACACATGAAAGGGTAGGTGATAAACGAATATAGTTTAGTTATTGATACATGGGATAAGATCTGTGGTGGATTTTGTACCTTATCATATTTTAAAAGATTTGAGTTGGAGGAACGATCAGTCATGGAGAAAAGTTGGAAGTGGAGCTTTAGGTGCTGTTTGTTTTTTCTGCTGGAAAATGTCTGCAGTCTGCGGACCACATCTGCAGACATCTGTAGTAGAAGAGTTGGACCAAACCTCTGCGGTCTGCAAGAAGAAAACTGTCTGTTTTTTAACATCTGCAGGCTGAATCCAATTTGCGATTTAACTCGAGACCAACAAGCTTCCAATCTATACAACTCAACACCACTACAACTCACCCCCACTCAAAACCACCGCCACTGTCTCACCTTCTACTCCCACTACCCAATCTTCCTCCGATGGCAACTCCACCACCAGCCACTAGTCGGAAACCGCTGCCACCGCTTCCCTACACCGCAATGACGCAAAATCACCGCTTCATCGGAACCCACCACAACAACCACCACCTTCGTGAGGGACGACTGCTGGTCGAAGGCGGCGAAGTTCACGCTGATTGAAGCGGGGAGAGAGGATCGTGAAGCTTAACAGCGGTAGCCTCCGACAGAAACACTGGTCGGAAGTTGCCGACGCCGTCAACGCCCGTCACGGCCACGTCAAAAAAGCTCGCCGGAGTGACGTACAGTCAATTCGAGTTCTGGCCTTGCATTGTTGTATGATGCTTGATTTGCATGATTTGTATGTTGATGCCTATGATTGAGGGTTTTCGAAGGTGAGGATGAGGGAACCGACTTCTCCGGTGGGTGTGGGTCGCCGGAGAAGCGAGGTTCGGCGGTAGAGGAGGTCGGCGATGGAGGAGGTTGGCAGGGGGGGGGGGAATTGGCAGAGGGGGCGGTTGGCAGAGGGGGCGGTTGGCGGGGGGGCAGGTGGAGGAGGCGGCAGGTGTGTGCAGGGTTTTTGTCTGAAGAGGTTAGAAGATCCTAGAAAAAGTGGGGTTGGGTCTTCTCCAAGAAGACCTCGCGCAGATGTTTTTTAATGAAACGTTTTCGAAAAAACAAACTCACTGCAGAGCCTTATGTCTGCGCGTGGTTTTCTTGGTGCAGACATAAGAGGTCACGCAGACCTTTTTGGAAAAAACAAACACCCCCTTAGTAGTTTTAAGTTGTTAAGAACTTAAATTAATTAAAATACATTTGATACTTCAAGTTGTTAGACTTCATTCCTTCTTCGGACAATCCTCGTGTGCCCACATATCTACCACAACATCCTCATCTCTGCTGCCTCTAGCTTTTGCGCTTGTGTCTTCTTAAGTGGCCAACAATTTGTCTCTTACATCATCACCGATGAACTGCAATCCTAGAGGATTTGCCTTTTAATCTATTTGAGAATCTTCTTTCACGCAAAACATCAGTGGCTGCCATCCACTGCACTATGCCGCCTGCACACGAGTAGCTACATCACAGTGAAGGGCTCAAAGCGAAGAGAAGCCCTTAGGCAACCTTAAACTGGCGCTATCTAGTAAACCTAAAATGGCTCAACCATTAGGGCAAACCTGTTTTTCTTCTCATCAACAGGTAATGCCTTAAAACGGCGTTGGTGATATTTGAGTCTGGACATTTCTTATGGGCCTGAAATCTCTCGTGTCTATAGCCGATGTGGATTTGTCCATCATATTTATTTAAAAGATGTAACGCGTGTTGAAATTACGTAGTTATTTTTAAATCATCTAGAGAACTTTTTGTTTATAAAAAATATTATGAGTTCCTAAAAGACTAATAAGATAATTCTTGTTCTACATAAATTTTATCAGATTCAGTCAGTCTTTTTATTGTCACACCAGCAACAAAATCCATCTGACGTCATTAACTGGTTCCTAATTAAATGAGCGATCATAATAGCACGTTTGTTTGAAACTTTAATGGCCATACTTTTACAAAAACAAAGTACAATGATCATATCAGGAAAAAGTGAAATTAAAAGTAAGGTCTTATTCTAATACAATTGCCCTTTCAAATATAACCGCAATTGACGTATTCATAGATAAATAAATAGAAATTGCTACCTCTTCAATTGATTTTTACTTGATCAGGTCATACGGGTTGGTGTGTCTGAACTCCTAGTGCATACTCATGTATGTTTGTGTCTATTTGATAAAAGGGACCTCATATTGTCTTTTTATTTACTTGAATACATTTTATTGGCTATGTATACTACAAAAGAACATGGAAGGGTTTAAGGGCACAACAGGACCCATGACCCGTTTCAATAGAAGGTCCAGTTTGACTTAAGACAACCTAACTTGCTGATCTGAACCCCTGGGAATAACAGCAACAAAACAATGCTAAAGAACACAAACACAGAGTCACATAAGTTCTGTTTCATTAATATGAATCATGCACTTTTTTACAGTTTCTAGGTCGTGACAAAGATGATAGTGTCCAACGCAGTGTGGTATCTGGTAAAAAGGTGAGTCCTTGCGATCATCAAGTCTAGAGCCATTTAAAACTGGAAACAAGTCTCACATCACTTTTTCTGTGTTTTGATCGTTAGATCTTATTAAAACTTGACAAGACAAAGGAGGATAAGAAGGCGGAAAATAATCGAAACCAGCTGCTGAAATTCTTAAATGCCAGCTATGATTGATTTTGTGGTGAATTAATCTCAACTACTTCTATCCATGAAGGTTTTTGATCGACCCATTTGGCATACATTATTCTTCCTTTTTCGGGTCTGTGAAACTATATGTTTATTGCCAAAACTAGGTTCTTTAGCAGATTACAATGTCTCACAGGTTGTTGGATGTTTATGGAACGCGGTTTTGTTGTTATTTACTTCCAAACTGAGTTTTGACACAAGAACGAACCTGGACTCATTTCCCTTATCTTCACTTTTACATATTCATTATCAAGGAACTTTAAATGTTTTTTCATTACTCTTTGTCTTGCTTGCAAAATCAAACCTATATAATAATAAAAGAAAAGGTTATCAACACAACCATTTGTTGCTCTAGCTCTTTTAGCATAATTCTGGGCTTGTTCTTGTTTAAGCTCGCTCGACTTGAGTGTTTAGCGAGCTGATCTTGTCTTGTTTACACCCTCGCTACTAGTTGTATTTGTTTTTTTTTCTTTTTTACATCCTTTTTTATTTACATACTAGCCTAACGTCCCGTGTGTTACACGGATTGAAAAAACTAAAATAATGAATATTTACAATTAGAAATTAAGAACTAATATTAATAATCTTCTAATATATAAGAATAATATATAAGAATGATATATAAGGATGCGAAATTTAAGGGATGCAAAATTTTCATTAAACAACTTTTCGCTATATGAATGACACGTGATAATAACTTTTTGAGAGTGTGCCATGTGACAACATATAACTTAAAAGCTAATAATTTATTAAAACATAAAATTGATAAAATGTTATAACAAACTTAGTTGCAAATGTGAAAAAACATGCTAACTTAAGTTGTATTGTGATTATATATAAAATTAAATTATGAAAAACTAATCTCTTAACATTATGTTTGAAAATTTAGATTCTGTTTATCATAATTTTGGTTTAAAATCATTGTACATATATTACAAAATGGTTTTGTATTTTCTCAAAATAAATTATGAGGAATACAAATAATAATTTCATTTTAACATTTATTTGAATATAAAATAAAAATGATATTAATTCAAACTTTAGAAACTTTTTATTTTATGGAACAAATTAAAAGAAATTTTTGGAGTTTAAATGAGTGTTTAATATGATGACAAGTGACAATATTTGTTTAAGAATTTGATATGTGTTAAAAGGTGTTTAATATGATGACAAGTGGCAAAATCCTTTTCTTTTATTATAGATAAAGATAAAGATTGTGTTCATGTGTTGAAAGAAAGAGTTTGAGCAACAAATCAGGACTTTATATACTTTAAGCCATAAGAAAGAGTTTGCACGAGCAACAAATCAGGAGGTTTATATTTATTCTTGCATGTTACCATGAAGGGAAAGCATTTATATATCAAGTTGTTTCCTAAATAACTAGCACTGATGATAAAGTACGTTATCACGTTAATGGAGGTCAAAGATCTGGGTTTATTCTTTGGCTGGTCTTATGGTGATTAAGTTTACCATCTGAGCCCACTTTTGGAGTAAACATCCAATAGCATTCAATTTTGGTTATATCTTGTAGGTAAAAGAACTAACTCCTAAGTTTCATTAAAGCGTAAAGTTGTTTAACATGCATGATCCGATAAGGCCACTCGAGGCAAGTATTGCCGCACACATTAAAAGTAGGTGATAAACGATTATGGTTTAAAGATCAATATATGCAATAATGATTGTGGTGGAAGGTGTACCTTTTATAGTCGATGGAGGCAAAGGTTATGGTAGTTAACTGCCATATCATCATAACTACTTAATCTTAGATCAAGAATAATAATACAAATAGTTACAAAATACTTGGAATAAAACTTTGAGTCGAGTCCCATTAGCCACTGTTTGCTTGTTGCAGACGAGTAACATAAGCACCCATGAAGTAAGCTGTTCAAGAAACTGAAAATAGTCACGAACATGTATACACACACGCAAAAGATCATATAATTGGCAGTAACTATTGTCTTAATTTACATTTTTATTTCAAGTTTGTGATAGTTATTTGATCCCATCATTTGGTGCTATTAGTTGAGAGTCAATAATACCTCCTACATCACTTGAGGATCAGGTCATGGCAATGGTTGAGAGACGTGATAGCTTAACAGTGATACTGTGGTGCTCGTATTCTAATATTTATTTGAGGTTTTGATTTTGTGAGAACGTGAGGTTTTCATGAGAATCACTTTGGTATGATGAATGATGATGTAAGGACGAGAAAAAGAATAGATTGATACAGTGATCATACGAGAAAACCAACTACCCAGTTATTTGCTGAAATTTGAGATATCTTGTATTAGATCTAAAATTGAATTAAACTTGTGTACACACCTCAAAAAAATTTAAACTCGTCATTCTCAGCCACAACCGTAAGTTTCATTCCTTACAGAAAAATTGATCTTAGTAAGATATATCTAACCAAGAAAGCAACTATTAGTGGCTGCAAAACAAACACCACCTAACTGCATGCCGCATGCAAATTATCTTTTGAAGCATTGCAGACGATTTAAGACTCAGATAAATCTTTAACCAGAAATCCACAATACGAGTACTAGGTGCCAGCTACCACCATCAATTTCCTTTCTAAAGTACGTCTATTAGGTAAAATAACCAACCATCAATTTCCTTTCTAAAGTACGTCTATTAGGTAAAATAACCACCAAATGAAGTCATGAACAGACTATAAATAACTCTCAAATCAATAACATTTTAAGCAAAACAATATAAATAACTCTCAAATGAACTATCACCATGAGGGATAAGTAACCCAAGACCAAATAGTTATACGGGCCAACAGTTGTACGCGGTGTGAGACAAAATGTCACATAAACCAAAGAAAAACATATCAAAATACATATCGTATAAGTATACAATACGGCAAACAAGTCTCAACAACGTTCATGAATGCTGGCATATGGAAGGGGTAAGAACCTAGAAACAAGAGTAAGGATGCAATCTCAATCTAGACGTTCCATCTGCAAATAGAACCAAATCACAATTGGAGGTACCAAAGTTAGCAAAACTAGAAATGAATTAGCCGGTTAAACTTTCTCGTAACTAGAGATAGCAAAGCACAATTGGTGTCACCAACTGCCTCTACTTGAAATCATCCTCATTCCCATGGGGAAAAATATACGTAGAGAGATTATAAAATACGAGTTATATTCCATCTACTGTACTATCATTTCTAGACTGTTAAAAACAAAAGTGGGGCTTCATTAACGTTCCAGAACTTGTAGAAATTTAAGTGGACATACAAACTTTTGCTTTCCAATTTGGTTTGAAATTAGGCTGAGGCCTAGAACAAGATTTCCAAATTAACGCTTCTAAAAATGCACACAGAAATCGACTTGGGCCAAATGGTTTATTTACTTGATTAGGTTGAGTTTTATTTTTGAAAGATCAAATGCGTAAAATAAATAAATAAAATTTGCTACAAGAAAGTGGCCAACGGGTCGAAAGCCACTTAACCTTTATTTTAAGCATAAAACCTCCAATGCCAATTTGTTCAATAACTTAGATCACTATTTAGATGATATGTGGTGCAGGTCAACCAGAACCTGACCCAACCAAAACTGTTTTGACATGTGTCAAACCCATTATTCAACCCCACGATTAGCCATTTCCCTATCTATGTCCATAAAAAACAATCACCTAAAACCTTGAGCAAGACAGAAGTTTAAAATTCAATTGTATGACACAAATCTATAACAGGTAATTCAGTGTGTTCAGTTTTTAGATACTGAATTCCTACTGACAACAATTCAGATAAGAAACACAATTTTTGCATAGTTTCTCAAAAGTGTAAATATTCATATTTAAAAGAGCATATTACAATATTACCTTCCAGAGACCATCATTAAGGTAATGCATGTTATCCACACCAATACCCTTGTTAATTGCCTTTCTGCAGTAGTAACAAAATAGTTAAGACTTCACAGAATATAAAAAGTATAGATTGGTGCCTTCCATCTTTTAAGCCTTGTCATACCTTTTACAAAATGTAACAATACTAATGGCACAACTTGTGAATAACAAATGCTTATTTTTTTCTTTTCTTTTGTAATGTTATCAAACAATGAGCCAATTAAACCAACTGTATGATTGTGTGCAAACAATAGTGCTCATAACATATGACGATTTCTGCAGTACCCTGCTTCATTTTTTTTTCCTAGTTCAAAAGTTGCATTACACTTCTGAAATCACATCACAATTTCTCAGTTGGTGGGGACTTTTTCAATCATATGATGCTACTTTCATCCAAACAATCAATGCCAAGATATTTAAGGCACATAATCATAAACTTAGTTTTCCCAGTCATATTGTATTATGATTTCACACAAAAGTTAGCGAAATGACATTTGATGAAAGACAATCATTTACTTACATATCTTTTGCTGACATTTTTGTAAAGCCAATAGCAAGAGCGTGTTGCTTCCCTTCAGCCATTATCGCCTGGTATAGTGGCAGAAGAACCAATTAGTTATGTGTTAGTGAAAGCTAGAAAAACCATCGTGTACATCTAAAATATAATATGAATTGATAACAACCATATATGAATGTAGAAGAAACAATACGAGCTGCAAACTTATATTAACATTTTAGGTATATTAAGCAGCTACTGTTATAGCCTTTCACTAACCACCGGTGTTTCTGCACCCACTTCCTCATCTAGGACACCTCCAGGAGATGTGAGACCAGGACACATAATATTGGCACCAGCAAGGACAAATTTTATTGCGCCCCTGTCCACTTGCAGTTTCTTCATTATGGTTGGATCTATATGCAAATTGGCAAACAAAAGAAAATCATTATGAGATTAATTAAGCAAGATGACAATAAGGAAATGATGCTAGATGTTATGAAACATAATGTGAACTCAATATTTTTCTAAAGAAAAAAGTTCCACACATCAATTAGTCATATCCTTGTACTATTACATGGTTAAAACAATGTGTGAGGATCAAAAGAATACATCAATGTTATCGCAAAATGATAGAGATGTAAACTTGTGATATTTTCCGCATCACTCTGGTTATAGGTAGCGAGATGAACGGATTGGAAAAGAGATCAAAACAGGTTGGGTTTGAACAAGTCAGTTTTACTACAGGTGACAGTGTGACACCAACCACGTCAGGTCAGAATGGACCCATCAACACTTTTTTGTCAGCTTTTTAACTTTCTTTATTAAAATGCAGATCAAGAAAGTAATTCCACCCACACATTGACCAGAAATGCTCATCTAATGATGCTTACTATTACTAGTTGAAGACATGACAATGCAAGATGGATTTTCTCAAAGACACATGCTGATTTACATCAGGATGGCATTTAAGATCAATCTATTGGAAATTTGGAAATAATGTAACCATGCAGTGAATTATGTATTAGCTAGTCTATTTGATTGTAATATTATTCTTAAGAGGGGTCTCTGTCCATTCCTATTTATCATAATCTACTAGTATACTCTTTACAGTCATCATAAACTGTTATGCAACATCCAAACTTTCATGCACTACAGTACTAGTTTTCAAGCTAACAATTGAAAGTAAAACTAGTTTGCTAAACCGTTGTATACTCACACTGATGAAGAAGTCGTAGTGTAGGCATATAGGGCCCATCACGTATGTTGAAAAACAACGGCACATTGTTCACCACAACCAGATTCAGATGATTCTGGCTAACAACATTAAAAGAAAAAAAAATCAAAGAAGAATGTTAAGAGACTTGTTAAATAACATAACATTGTTTATAACAAGTGCATATGAAAAAGCAAAAAAACAGTAAAAAATGAGAACCATTTCGCAACAATGAGAGGAGACTTCTTTGGAAGCAGATCATCCAAAACTAGTTCTAATCCTGGATACTGCATGAAATACAAATGGCAATCTCAGTCAATTACTCTTGTGAACAAGCATATTTATAAAACTTCAAAAAAGATTCATCCTACAACCTCATCAGCAATGCTTTGTCGAATTCTACGTTGCACAGACGCTTTGACTTGATTTTGCCCAGATACATCTTCTGAGGTAAATCTAAGGGTCACACAATGCAACATGAAGTAAGCAAAATTGCCGTTTTTTAGCAAAGTCAAACATTAACCTAGATTACCACGAGAAACTAAAATTCCAATCCCATTTCTAAACCTAGAACATCACAAATTTCAACATCAATAGTAATCAGTTCATATACTATGATTCTGAAGCAATGCAATTGCCCCTACGAAGAGTGAATTGAATCCTATTGTAGTCATCATCTTAAACGCACACATAGCATTACATCTTCTAGCTAAATCTCACTCATTTCCGCAAAAACATACAAGCAATTTCAATCAGATGATAAGATCATACGGCGAACATAGATCAATTAATACGCATGTAATCAAAGCACACGATGATAACAGATTCAAAGGAAAATCGAAGTGAAAACTCACTTTTTGAACATTTCAATTGATGGAGCAAATGAAAATCTGGGGAATATTTGATTGTAGGGTTTAAGCAAGGGTAGACGAGAGGGAGGCTAATGGTAGCACCGGTGAAAGTGTTGATCTCGATTCTCAAATGGTTACTTTTCCGGGTGTGTGGGTTCAAATGCTCTCGGTTACGAGTCGGACCCGAGACATAAGTGTTTTTTTTTTTTTTCAGAGTTAATTAGGTCATGTGGTATGCCTATATTGTTATATTGGTTCTAACTTTTAAAAAAATACTGGTTTTATCTTAACTGTTTGCTAACTCGTAACACAATTGATCATTGATACTAATTTATGTTAAGTTTTTTCAGTTAAGTGGATGTGAAAAAGTCTATAATACCCATTAACTAAAAGACAAAATATATAAACTTTTCTATTAAACAATTATATATATATATATATATATATATATATATATATATATATATATATATATATATATATATCACCATCAACCCACCACCACCATCGTAACACTAACATCACCATTGCTAACAACTACCGGCATCACCACCATACCTTTTCCAACGCACCACCACCGTAACCCAAACATCATCACTATAACCACCATCAACTGCCACAATCATACCACCATCATCCTCTATCGCTTGATCAGATCTATGTTTTTATCGGAGAACAATATGAGAGAGTGAGAGTGAGAAAGAGAAAGGTACGACAGTGATGGTGGTACTTGTATCCCAGAAGTCGGTTTGCCGGCGTGGGTAGTGTTGAACCAATGGGATTGAGGAAGAAAAATGGTTGGGGTGGCGATGGAGAAGGGGTGTGCTGATGAGGGTGTGCTGCCGACGATAGTGGTTTGCCAGCGACTGTGGTGTGACACATGGAGAAGGCGATAGGTAATAATGTTTTTTAGTTTAGGGGTATTTTAGACTTTTCACCTCTACTTATGTAATACCCAAAACTTGGGTCAAAATAAATAGAAAAGAAAAGTATCAAGAAAAAAATAAAAACGAGTCAAAGGCGAAGGGGGTATTGTGTAAATAGTACACAAAAGTCAAAAGTTTCACTTTTAAGGGCATGGCCGCCCATGCCATGCACACTTTTCTGCTGTTGTTCGACCGAGAAGGAGAAAGGAGCTGGAAACCTTGTTTCACTCGGTTTGTTGAAGAAGAAAGGCTGAAATCTTCTTAGGTATGTGTTTTTGGTGTTAACTGGTTCGTTGTCTTTGTGGTTTCACCCTTAGAAACCGATTATTGAGTGATCCATGTGTTTCAGTGTTTGTTTTGCTTGTTTTAGGTGTCTGAACTTGTGTGCGAGCAATTTTGGTGGAGTTTTGCTTGTTTGTTGCAATAGGTGAGTTCTTGACTCCAATTTACATGTGTTTTAACCATCTTTGGGGCTAAAAATGCATTTAAAAGGTTTTTCAAGGTTGTATTTATGCACCCGTATGTGTATGTATGTTTATGCTTATGTTTTATGCTGGTATATATGTTATGGTTGTTTAAATTGATAGGTTTATGCTTAGAACATGTGCAAATATAGATCAGGAATGATTTAGTTACTGAAAAATGCATAACAGGTAGTCATGCGTCCAAACAGAGCCCATGCGTCCAAACAGAGCCCATGCGCCTGGAAATTTGCCTTAGAAAATCTTAAGCGGGGTTCATGCGCTCCAATAGTGTCCATGCGCCCAAAATCTTGCCTGAAAATATTAAGTGTCGACTCATGTGCCTGAACAGGACCATGCGCCCAACTTTTTCCTCAGGCGCCTAAGTGTAGGTCCATGCGCCTGAACAGTTCATGCGCCCAAGAGTTAGGCTGAAAAACACCTAAGTGCAGGATCATGCGCCCGTATAGTGTTGATGCGCCTAAGCAGGGCTCATGCGCCTGCATAGTTCCCATGCGCCTAAAACACTTAGAAATTTTCTAGAATTTTGGAGAAAACGGAATTTTAAAGTTTGACATTGGTTTGATCTGATGCTTTTATTTGATTAGTTTATTCATGTTATGGGTTGTTCTTATGTTTCCTATTATTATATTATTATGTGACTTTACGTGGTGTGTTTATACTCGTAAAGTATTATTATTAATCAAGTGAATGATTATTTATCAACGAAAAGTGGAACATAATGAACAAATAAAAGACTTGCAAGCAAATTTAATGGAGGTGCACGACCATGTTGTCGTAAGCTCAACTATGTACGGTTTAGCTAACTCGAATGATGTACACAGGGTCAATCACTGAGATTGACATGACCTTTGTAGCATACCCTAGATGATTGGGTCAGCTTTATGCACAATGTTCGGGGTCTATTTATAGAACTCAGGCCCCGCATTAGCTTCGTGCATAATGTTTATTGCACATTGGTCCGACAAAAAGTGAAAGATAATAATGAAAGAATGAGAAGGATAATAATGATAATAATGAAAATTATATGAATGTAAGTATGATGTGTGATCGCGTACGAAAGAAATGTACATTATTTTAAAGGGTATTTTCATATACAAATCTTACAAGTTATTTTAGTGTTTTAAAATTAGAACTTACTCAGCAACGCTGACTTTTATGCATTTTCAGTTGGCAATTAATTTTGCTGAGGATGGCACACAGGGAGGCTACTCGTCAGGGCAATACTTGCATCCGTTCATGATTAATAATATTGTTGTTTTGTAATGCAATTAAATGGTCTTTTATAACTGATAACAATTATAAGTGTATTTCTTAGCAATAGTTTTTCTTAATGAATGGATGGCTTTTAATGTTAATTCTGTTGCATTGTTTTAAGAATTAAGTAATGTTTCTTTTTATTGCTATGATTGACCAACTGTGAGATCTCTGGGAACGAGGCCTTACAACTTAAATGTAAAACTTAACAGAATTTAGATTCAGGAACAAATCATGTTATGAGTTGGCAAATAGTTAGGACCAAACCTGTAATTTTCCAAAAGATAATAGTAATGGGATGAGACTTCAAGTTAGTGTTACTGGTTATTAGACGGGGTACACGAGCCTAGATAGTATATGCTAGCCTCCGAATGCCACCAATTTAGATGTTAACTAAAAAAGATGTGGTTGTCAATAAACATGAGAGCTATCATAGATTTGTGGTTCTCGAAATTCCTATTACAAGTAGTGACGGCACAGAACCCATCACAGAACAACCTTCATTCATATTCCGGAAGACATGACGATCCCATTTACAACCAGAGAAAACTTCTTGAAACAACTCATAAATGCCATCTTCCCCTTCCTCTAGACTAACGCCCAATCCTCCGAATATGTAATGTCACGGACAATCTTAACCACTAGAAATGAAAACATTAACAACATTAATGATCGTATTATCAACATTTTTGAGGATGTGGTACAAGTTTACTATAGCTTTGACACAACTAACGACGACCACTAGAACTTGTACCCAACCGAGTTCTTAAACTCGATAACTATCAGCGGTTTGTCGTCACACACTCAGCGTTTAAGAACCGGATGTCCCATTATGTTTTTACGAAACATCGACCCATCAAATAGTCTCTGCAATGGCACAAGACTTATTTGTAAAGCATTTCAACAAAATATTATTGATGCAGAAATATCAACAGGTGACCATAAGGGAAAAAGAGTTCTCCTATAAAGAGTCCCCCTATGCCTTCTAAGGATGACATGTTCCCATTCAAATTGAAATGAAAGCAATCCCTAGTTCGCCTGAGATTCTACATGAAAATAAAAAAATCCCAAGGGTACGTAGGGGTTTTGTAACATCCTGTATTTCTGCTCATTTTATTTATGCGATCTTATAACATCCTTAGTAAAATTTTTATATATATATAATAATACTAACAATAACAATAATAGATAATAATAATAATAATAATAATAATAATAATAATAATAAATAATAATAATAATAATAATAATAGTAATAATAATAATAATAATAATGAAAGTAATAATGATAATAACAATAATAAAAATAATAATAACAATAATAATAATAATAACAATAACAAGAATTAAAATGCAGGGGGCTATTCTGTCATTTTAAAACTTTGAATAAAGATTAATATATAAAATGACAAGACTTAGAAGTACAGGGGCCAATTGTGTAATTTCCCAAACCACCCCCCTTCTACCCCGTAACTCCGGCCACCGGCCGGTGGGAGCTCCGGCGAGCTTCAAACAACCATTTTAACATCGATTTCGACCAAATTAACCGGCCCCTCACCTTCGACTATCAGTTTCGAACCCGAACCCACTCGAAATTTCAAATTCCCGCTCGAACCCTTTCCAAATCAAAACCGAATCAAAGTTTTAAAATTTTCGAATCAAATCATGTTTAATTTCACAAATTAAACCAAATCAATCATTCCTAAAGTTAATACGCGGTTTAACAAATCAATCCATCCCCTAATCACGCGTCACAACAACTCGAATCTCTCAATTTTAGTAAACCCGAACGCGTTTTCAAAATCGAATGGGTTATGCTCGAACCTGTTAAATCAAGTCTATAAATTGTGGGCTTTCGATCCATTTTGAAGTTCTTGAACTCCCTGAAACCTCAATTTCACCATAAACCCTCCGAATCGAAAAGCCCCAATTCAAGAACATTCGAGACTAAGTCGAACTCGACATCACTCGAAACCCCATCAAAACAGGTAATTGAAACCTGTTTTCTACTCGTTTTGATCCAAGGATCAGAAGCCCTATGATGATTTGGGTGTCTAACACCGAATCGAGGGTCAATTGAGGATCTGTTGAATCTAGGGTTATTCGAATTGGGGGAAACTGGGAGACGAGTGTTTAAATTTAAAACAAACCAATGTGAACCAAGGCCACGGCCCTGGTTCACTGGTTCCTGCGTTCCATGTTCACAGGGAGGCCCCGGGTTCGACCCCGGGCAGCCCCCTCCCCTGTTTTCTTTTTCTGATTTTTTTTCTTTTCTTTTCATTTCTTTTTATTTATTTAACCTTTTTAAATTCTGAAAATTTCTAAAATTATTTTATAAAATGCAGAATTCATTTAAACTTTTGTTTAATTAATTTTGTGACTAAATTAATTTTTATAAAATACTTTTGTATTTATAAATACATTATTTTAGTTTTAAAAATACAAAAGAAATGAGTAAATATAATACTTGAATATGTAAATTTATATTTTTAAATAATTGAATTATTTAAGTTACTTATACCTATATATATATATTTATATATATTTTTTTAGTAATTAAATCACTTATTATGATTATACAATGTTATAATTGTTTAGTATATATAGTTATATATATATATTCAAACAATTTAATTGTTTAGTTACTTATATATATATATATATTTATACAAAGTTCTTTTAATAGCTAAATCATTTATATTGATTATTTTACACAACATTATAATTGTTTAGTATATATATTTGGATGTATATTCAAACAATTAAATTGTTTGATTACTTATACCTATAAATATATATATATTTGTATATAGTCTCCTATAATAGCTAAATCACTTATTATAATTATTATATACAATCCTTAAAAATCGGTTCAACGTACAATTTAATCAAGTTTTATTTATTATTTCTTTTACGCGCTAACAATTGATTATACCAAGTATAATCCATTCGTTCCATTTAACCGATCACGTTATTAACATGTAATAAATACGGATAATTATTAGACCTACAATTAATCATCAAACAAATTATAACGCGCTACTTTATTTCGTTTAGGTGCGTTGTGACGTTTGTGTTGGAAATCTTATTCGTGGTTATTCTTATTACATCTACAAGTCTCCTTTATTAAACACGTGAGTTCTTATGCCCCGCTTTACGATTATTTCACATCTTTCGGGGTGAAACATGTTGCTTATACAAACTTACACATACACGCTTTGATACTTATTACACACGTACAATTCTTTACATAGTCGTGGTTGTTTGGATATGTTAAGTATTATATGAGATGTGACATACGTGTGCAATCATTAACTATTGCTAGCCTAGCGAAGTCTTAGATCTTTGGGCCTGACAAGCCTATTTGGTGCTAAAGTCGATGTATTGCCGACTCCTAGGAGCCGTATGCTTGTGCACTAGGGAACCAAATACACTTAGCTAATCATGCTTATTCATATTATTCAGTCGAGGCTTGATTGTAACTATGCATGTTCTATATACTTGCTATCTTGTGACCATTGACTAGAATTGCCACATTTTGTATACTTATTGTATTTAAAACCATGAGAATTCACCAACTAGTTAGTTGACTTTATTTTCAACATGTTTCAGGTAATGTGCAAGCTTAGCGATGATTGAAGGAATGCATAAACCTAGATCATGGACCTAGGCTTAATAAAGACGATTGAATTCTTGTTTTTGTTTGATTTATTTTGAGACATTGATGTATGTGATGATTGAAAACAATTGATTAATGGCATTTTATACTTTAACATAGCGTTATGTGACTGTGAACAATCTTGACCCTCACACCTCGACGTTTCCGCCGTCAAGGTTGGGGTGTGACAGGTTTTCCTACCAGAACTTGTTTTCTCACATGCCCAACTTTACATGGCATTGTCACGAGGCACATCACGTGAAAACACAAAGGTCTTGGTCACTGGTACACAAAAGTTTAGGGAAGGTGGTGTTTACACCTGTAACGTCGTATACCGTGAGGTATACAGGGATGATACCCATCCCACTGCACCTATAGGTACAACAGTTAAATGGCCACACCATGTACACATATGTCACCACCTTCCCATAAACAATCAAAATAGTCATAACCATTTGCTCCATAATAATATGATTAAATCCCACAACACACAACACCTACTCCTTTAACACATACATGACACATTAGTGACATTCCCGCCTCAAGGCAGCAGATCCTCTAACACAACATGGATGCTACAAACAAATTGAATACAAATACAACTGGTATGTAAATTACACTCATTCCATTTCACACTACATACTACCGTGGTTTGTATATCATTATTACAAAAAACATTTACACTTTTGCTTCTCAAGCAAGCAGGAGAAAAAAGGGCACCCCCTAATTCACCTCCCGAACATTTCAAGGACTGCAAATCAGCCATGGATGAAACAAAATAAATCCGAAAACATCAACTAGTACCTCTAAATCACCTCTTACATTGCATTTTTACGTATATAAATATATGGATACATACATATATATATATACATGTACATATATGTGTGTAAATATATATATATACGATCAACAACACACAACACACATACCATTAATACTTGATAATTAAACATTCTTTCATCTCAGCGTCACCTCCTTCGAAACTAACCACACAGGTAAAAGACGACAAAAAACAGGGGACTCCTTCGACATCCAAAAATGTAGGAAATTAAGTGAAGGACTAACCTACTACAAATGATTGGAATGATGAATAGTGGACAACCCATATGGACGAGATAATCAAGCTGTGCAAGACTTTTAACAAACACTGACCTCCCTATCGCATAATTACCGATATTCTACTGTAGATAATTTATATATTTCGCTTTAAAATTTTAAACCAAATCCTTATCATTTCCCAAAGGACATTCCCCTTTTCATTTATGAAAAAAACATAGGCTTCAAACCTCCTCTAACATGTTCATGTTTTATTCGTGCTTAGAGAGTTATGCATCAAATATGTAATATTAAGTTGATAATTATTAAAAGGTTAAGCTCCACTAAACAGGTTATGCCAAATATCCTTCTATATTTAATAAAAAAATATGGTCGGCTATATATGTATGACCTCATCTTCGTTCTTAACCCTGCATTTACAACATGATCAATTAAACGTCTTTAGGGCCGTTTATTGTTATAACATTCTTTTCATCATTTAACATGATACTTATGTCGCAACGCGCGTGGACACCCACTAGTACGTATGTGTGTGTATATATATGTATGTATATATACACACACATAGTCAACACAAATACCCCTACATGCCCCTACAACCATAGTGTTGCCGACCAAACCCACCATCATCCCTGGCTACGAATGCTTCTCCGACTAACACCCCATTTTCTAATCACTAGATCCCCACCACTTTCATCCGCCATTCTTCACCGTGCCTCCACCACTGCCCCTTCTCCTTCACCCCTTCGTAACCAAATCATACACCATGGAAAGCACCACCACATCTGACTATGATCATCGGCACCACCACATCATCCACCACCACGATTACCACTGCAAGCACCACTGTTGTGGTCCCCCCAACAATATAGCCACGGTTCGAAACCTTTAATCAGACATTCGCATCTCAATCTTCGTCAAATTTATTTGATTTTCGACTTCTGGGTTCAATTTGTAGGTTTACATTGAGTAGCTATGTGTTGGGGTTATTTGATCGGAATAATTGGTGATGGTGATGAATGTTACCGTTAAGGTAAAGATGAGGGGAAGGGGTGATAAGATTGTTATGGGTCTTGCGGCAGCAGTTGGTTTTTAGTTGTATTAGTGGTCGGAAGAACTGGTGGTGATGGTCGTTTGAAACCCCTAATTGAAGTATGACCGTGGGATGTCTGAGACTCAAGTGTCGACGATGGTGGTGGATGATGATGATGACCGGGTGGAATGGCTGTCAATGTGGGTGGCCATGGTGTTGGGGGGACTGCTGGCGACCGACATTGCCGGAGAGAAAGGGCGGGGGTGGAACCAATGGGGTTGGTATGATGATGAAGATGATGTTGATGATAATATATTTATTATTATTTTATATATTTTGTCATTTAGTTCGGGGTAAAAAAAGTAATTTCACACCCATTTAATCTCAAAAACTAACGTTCATCCATTTAGAAGATCAAATGTGTTACATTTTATCAACTAATTAGGACTAATGATGTAACTTTTTAAAATTTAGGATCAAGTTGCAATATGAGCGTACCATAGGGACCAACCATGTAATTAACTCTATTTTTCATTTTAAAAGAAAAAGTGGTATTTGAGAAGGGTTTAAATAAAAAAAAGAGTTTAAAGCTATAAAATGTAAGAACTAATCTCAACCATCAATATTTTTAATTAATGGTTAAGACTAAATTGTAAAGAAGTTTGATATAGAAGCATTTTAGTTATAACCATTTTTGTTGATTATTTTCAAGTTCTCCTAATTTTTTAAACATTCATAACTTTTATATACAACATCACTTTTATCTATAACTATTATATCATAAAACACACGTTTTTATCTTTAAAATGAGTATAATATCATTATATAAAAAGATAACAAATATTTTTAGTCATTGTGTTTTTTTATCGTCAATATGTTAACTAAAACATTATGACATTTATAAAATGCATTAATGGAACAACATGATTGTGTAATTCTAGTTGTAAAACATAATGAAAGATAACAAGAAGTTATATAATATATAAAAATAATGACAAAAATAGCACATTGAACACTATGAGTTTAAAAAATACATTAGTGAAATAACATTATTGTGTACTTTTAATTGGAAAACAAAATGATGTATACCCACATGTGCAGACTGCAGACTGAAAAGCATTTGCATGTATTGGAACAGAGCTAAGGCTTTCACTTGATTCTATTTACTCCTAAGAGTCATCGACTCCAACTGCTGCAACCAGTTTGGGTCAAGTTTACAAGCTGCAACTTAAATATTTAGTCCAATTAGACTAGACTTTTACCTTATAAGGGGTCTAGTTTCCTTATAAATAGGTATGTAGATGTAATCAGTAGTATTGTTGTTGCCCTAGTTGATGAGTTTGCAAGAATAGTTTATCAAGAGCTCAATTATGTCTAAGTTGGTTTTCATTCTTATAAAAGAAATCGACAAGTATGGTTTCCTTTGTTTCATTACTTATTCTAAATTTCATATTTATTTGTTGTTTTAGTTAAGATGTAAACGTGTTGACGGTTTAATTTGTTTGTTTATAGTTGGTGTCCAGTTGCCTTCTATATAGATCAGATGTAAAAAACTTTGCATAGAAGCCAAGGTGAAGTTGTTCATGTAAAGCCTCTCCCAACTCTCTACAATGCTTTTCAAAGTTTGCTCTCTACATGTATCTAAACTTAAATTAAAACTAAAATTGATATTGATTAAGAAACTTTGAAGTTTTGTTGGTTCAACGAGTTTCTAATCAAAATCAAGCAGATATCAAACATGTGTAACTGAAGAATATGTTTCATGATTTTCACTAATATTTGATAGAGTATTTTTTTACACAAGATTGTTATGATACGTGGTTTGAAGTCTAAACTCACAAAGATAACCATCTTGAAGGATGTCATTGGTGTCATTAAGCTATGAAGCTAGGAATACAACCATCTGTCATCAAACTTGAGCTAATATGTTAAATGGGCATACACTATTTAGGGAACCTAAATAAATCTCTCTACGGGTTTGATCTTTCATTTTTGTGATATTATATGCGGGACGTATGCAAAGAATAATGTAATAATGTTTTTATATTTATACCACTTTAACTAAGTAATGTATCATCATTAAGTTTTAAAACTGATTAGTGGTGAATTTCTTACGACAGGTATAAAACTAGAAGAATTTATTTATCGTATAATTTATGCTTATAGATATATATTATACATATATACATATTTGGATGCTAAGATGTTTTTTTGGATACGTTTTTAATACCATCATATCAAGTTTTAGGCAAATATAAATGTGCAATGGTAAACATACATATTATGCACATATGCAGATGCTATGTTAGAAATAAATTTGGATGAGGATGCTTTCTTTATTAGTCATGATGTTTCCCAAATCAAGATCTTTGAGTTGGGATAAACAAATTTTATAAAAATTTGTTTTTGAACGACATGTTAATAGTTAGTAATACCAAGTTAATAATATTCGCTTACGTAATTTCAGTTATAAGAAACATTTGCACTTTTTATAAATTATAGTGTTTTTTTCATATATAACCCACATAATATACGAGTCTATAACCTAGTGTAAATGAAATACAAAGTTAATTACCGCTAGTGAAACTTGAACAAATATATGGGGGGGGGGGGGGGAAAGTCACGGGAACCATTTATTTTTTTTCCTATCGTTATGATTCGGGTTATATGTCCAGGTTGGTGATTCGCTTCTGGTAAGCAATTTCGTTCAAACTCTAAATATCTAATTTTCTTCGGTCATTCAGATGAGTATTTTTACACATAAAAAACTAGATATTTTTTAACAAACAAAGATATAAAATAGTTTTCGTCTTTCCCATGATATACATAATAAAAAACAATTAATATGACCGGCCTAAACTATAATTACCCTATATATTTAAAGACAAGATGGAATGAACAGTTGATTTTATGGTTTTCTGATTTTGGCCACACATCCTTTCTCTTTTGCGTTTTACCCCCTCTGGTCTCTACCTGTTTATAAGGGGAAATGTCCTCATTTTCTCAGATGTGTGATGGTTGTCTCCGCCGCCGACGTCGACGCCCTTCCGACTTCCACGTCCGTACGGTGTGATGTTTCCGATAGGCGGAGGCGGCAGTAGGCGGCGATGGACGACCAGCGGTGTAGGGCGGTTGTTTTCGTCGTGTCTGTTCTTTGAGAGAACCTCTTTGTGAAGGTTCTCGACTGGTGTGGCTGGTGTAGCTGGTGTAGCAGGTGCGTTCTTCGTGAAGGTTCTCGACTGGTGTGGCTGGTGTAGCTGGTGTAGCAGGTGCGTTCTTTGTGAAGATTCTTGGTCATCTGTGCTTTGTTTTACAAACCCTAGCCGGTGATGGACGGCCGGCGGTGGTGTGGGTGCGGCCAATGCCACTATTGCTGCCGGAGCTTCCTACGGTCATCTCTGCTTTGTTTTCCCAAACCCTAGGTGGGATTGAACCATTGAACATATTATGAGACAAATCAATAGTTCCTTGCAGATTAGACAAATTCCCCAAATCTTTAGGGATCAAACCAGTGAACTCATTGAATGAAAGATCAAGTTTTTCAAGAAAGCCCAAATTGGATCCAAACCCATCTGGGATTGAAACAGTGAGATTGTTTTGGCTCAAATCAAGTGTTCTTAACCTCTTACATTGAATCAGTGACATGGGTAATGACCCATTGAACAAATTACTTGATAAATCAAGATTTTAGAGGTAAGTAAGCCTTCTAATTTCATTTGGTATTGACCCAGATAGCTGATTGCCATAAAGCACCAAACTTTGAACCTTTTGAGCTCTAAAAAGCTCAAGGGCAACCCACACATGAACCTATTGTTCCTTAAGTTAAGGTGTCTAAGTTCAAAAAGCGACCCAATAGCAGGAGATATGAACCCTAAAAGCTTCTTTTGGGGTATGCTAACAGAGATTACCTTCCGTTCTTTACATGCAATGCCATTCCATGAACAAGGGGTTTCATCAGAATAGTTCCAGTTGGTTAAAGACCCTTCAGGGTATTGTGTAGTTGACTGTTTAATGTTTGTCGTTGTGCTGCATCGTGTTGGCTTCAATTCGTTGGCAATGATGGTCAAACCAAAAACATGTCGTCCTGGCGTGGCAGCCATATGTAGATGGTTTGCAGCCTGACACCGTGAGTTGATCTGAGCCAAAGCATATTACGTAACACCGTGAGTTGGTCTGAGCCAAAGCAGTATTACGTCGTCCACTTATATGAACCTACATGTTTAAAAAGCTGATGTAATGAGTAGTTGGTTTTGTGGTTTGGTCTGATTTTTCTGGTTTGAGTATATAATAGAATGGCTGTGATGATTTCGAAAAAAATTTCGTTGTTTTGGCGTGTCAACCACGTTTGGTTTGCAGCCACAATGGGAAGCAGGATCTGAACCAAGGGTTGAAACTAGGGTTGTACCGATGATTATCGGTTTTAAAATACTCGCGCAACGCGCGAGGTAGAATTCAACTAGTTTCACTTTAATTGACCATCTTCCTGAGATCCCCAATTCTACCATTATGAACATTAATTTTAGAATCCTTGAATAATAATAACAGTAGACGCAATGTAATGGTTATCATATTAAGTGATACAATTAAAGTTTAAAACACTAGTAATACCCAAAAGTTCAATCTAATTTTCATCCCTCAACAACCCTAGTTCACAACCTATCTTCAAGAACTCACCACTGGTGAAGGAGAAGCTAAAAAAGAATAATTACCTTGTGACTAAACAATCAAACACATTAATTTTTAACAACTTTCAAATTACCAAATGCTCCTCTCCAACTTAAGAGCATTCACAATAGGTTCCTAATGTATTTGTGAATGTGTTTCATATATTATATACAATGGTTGTTGATGATTATAAGTGGATGAGAGAGAAACTATTACTGTTCTCTGTATAATTAGTAAGACATTTTTCATCTCTATTAATTGTTTAATATTTTTTAAAAGAGGTTATGAGTGGGAAACATGAAAAAAGTAATGATAAATTGATAAAATGTATTATTAATTAAAAATGAGATAGAAAAAATGATGATTTTTGATATATTATTTGAATAATAATAAGGAACTGATGTAAATGCTCTAATAAAAGGAGACTCAATTAGTCGATTAACATTTACCATATTTATATAGGCTATATGTATAACTATATTTATTTTAAACGAAAGATTGATCGGGTAATAAAAATCACCAAGGAGTGTGCAAAAATTATCAAAAAAATAATAATTCAAAGAATGTTATACTTAATAGTTAATACGTATAGAATTTCCGTACGAAATACACATAAATTTTTACTTTAAAAAAAATTAAAAAAAATGCCCCTCAAAAGTCAAGACTAGTGTTATTATTGGGTGTTTGGGAATCCGGTTGAATATCCTTTTCAACGAAGTTTTCAATAAGTAAAAAGTTTTAGGTGCTGTTTGTTTTTTCTGCAGAAAAATATCTACAGCCTGCGGATCACATCTGCAGACATCTGCAGGAGAAGAGGTGGACCAAACGTCCGCAGTCTGTAAGAAAAAAACTGTTTGTTTTTTAACATCTGCAAACTAAAAACACCACCATACTCAAATGAAGATGATGAAGATGATGAAGATGATGAAGAAGAAATGAAGACGATGATGAAGCAAGGGTTTAAATTGGTAAAGTATACGTTACTATTTGATTTGACTAAATTACCCTCACGTTTTTGGCACGTGATGGGGTAATCTGTTAAAAACACATGACCGTTACGCTTAGTACCCACAGATGTTACAAAATAGTAACCACAATACTTAAAGTTGTTACTTAAAAAAGTCAGTACCCAAACTTGTTACTTTAGGTAACCACAGGGACTATTTGTGTAATTAACTCTGTAACTTTCTATTTGGTTTGACTAAATTACCCTCACGTTTTTCACACGTGATGGGGTAATCCGTTAAAAACAAACGAACGTTGCGCTTAGTACCCACATGTGTTACAAAATAGTAACCACGATACTCAAAGTTGTTACTCAAAAAAGTTAGTACCCAAATTTGTTACTTTAGATAAATTACAGAGACTATTTGTATAATTAACTCATTCCAAATATTTATAAATAGTCCATCTGCTGTTACTTGATGAGGCCCATTAAAAATAGGATAGAGCCCACATAGGGCTTTTGAGTGGAGTTTATTCCTGGGATATACCGTTTCGTACTTGTGTAGTTGTGTTTCACACAACTTGAATTCACCTACACATGGTTCTACCACATATCTTTGATTTGATATCATCTCTAACCCTAAACCCTTTGTCTTCCCTTCCAAAACTCCACTTCCCAACCTGTTCTCCGGCAGAAGAGACGCCATCACCGTTGTTTGCCCACAACCACTCTCGCAATCATTTTCCCGATCTTCTCTTCGTTGTTGGCCGTTAGGCATCTCTAACCCTAAACCGTTGTTCGCCGTCGTCTTCTGCTTCTCGATCTTCCCTTCACTGGTGTTCTCTCCACAACCACTCTCACAATCATTTTCCCTCCCATAAAATTTCACCCTAATTCCATTTGATTTCAGTTTCATACAACCTTTAAACCCTAGATCTTCCTTTGAAATTATCGATTTGATCCCAACGGTTCTCTTGGAAAGGTGTTAACAAAGATTTAGCAAGATCTTCAACAACGGTTCAACATCTATCATTTGAGGAAGAAGATCGATTCTCAAAAGCAGTCGATAACGGTTCAACCCGGTTCGCCGGTTTCGGTCAAACCGGTCGACCGCCCGAACCGGCCGGTTCTGATAAAAACGGCCCAAAACCACCGATCCGAACCGGCAGCGTCACCGGTTCCCGGTCGAACCGGTCGGACCGGCCGGTCCGGTCCGGTTTCGAAATCATTGCTTAAAAGTCAAAAAATTTCAAATAAACAATCACAAACACTCACTTTAAATCACGTAAAATCATGTAACACATACATTTGGTTCCTGAAAAAAGAAGCAGCAAACGCTAGAAAACTCGCAACTCGCAAGTCATATCATATGTATCATCAAACTCAAAGCTATCGATCATCTTCAATCCGATATCCTGCAATCGGCCATGGGTTCACTGAAGATGGAAGACATGTCTCTACCGACTCTCTTCCACCTTGCTCGCAACATTCACCTTCTTGCCACCGATGCCACCGTCGACAAGGTCTCTCTGCACCTTCAACACTTGTTGTTTAATCACATGTCTATCTATGTATCATCATGCGGTTGTGATTTGTTGTTTGTAGGAAACCTTGAGAAAGGGCTGTGAATTCCTGCAACAATGCCAGGAAATGATTAGCAAATTAGGGCTGTTTTCGAGTAATGAGACCAAGGAAGATGTCTCCACCACGAATCTCAAGTATCTTCTGGTAAATCATCTCTTTTCGTTGCCTTAGACCCTGCTTAGGGTTTTCATTGTGGATTTGGTGGAGCAGGTCTCGTTTTATCTTGCGGAGTTGATAGAGAAGACTGGAGATGATGACAGGATAGAGGTTTTGAGAGCTTCACAGGCGAAGTTGAAGGTGGTTCTATGAATTTGAGATATTATACATGTTTAATATATAATTATGTACTCGTTTGCGATCTTTAGCTAACTTTGAGTGTAGGAGTTTCTTACGTTTTGTGATGCAATGGAGCTTTTACCTGAAGATGAGATGGAATCATCCACTGCTGTGGATAAGAGAGCTAAGAAGGTAGCTTTAGCTCATATGTTACTAACTCATGGTGCTGATGTTTCTTTGGTGACTCGCTTGCCGATTGTTATATGTTTTCGATGATATTAAGGTGCTAACTTCAGCTGGCCTGATCTAGATTGCTCGGTTCAAGCGTCAACGTGCTGCAGAGTCAAAACTCTTGGAACTGAAGGAAAGGAAGGAACGACGTGGGCGCTCAACTAGAGCTGCTGCGCTATCCACTCCTGTTGATGCTGGAGATGATGACGTGCTAGATGATGATGGGGAAGAAGAAAGGGAGGTGTGTTTCTGTATGTTATTATGTTTGTTTTGTTGTGGGTATGCTGATTGCTGAACTATGGTTGCCCACGGTCTTTGGGTTTACTATTGCTCTTTGTGCTTTCTTGAGCAAAAGCGTGTATTTTCTGCCTAAGAGTAGTAAACAGGATCAACTGTTGAAGATCAACACATTAGGAACAACAGTTGGACATGTTTTTAGGGTTTGTAATTTTGTTAATACAATTAGCCTTGGATTGTTCCATGTTTGTGTAACTCCTGCTCTTGTCACAGTAGTGGCTTTCACCTTCAAGATATGACTTTTCTTGCATGCTCTGTAATTTGTAATCATCCTTAACAGCTTAAGTATGAACTCCATAACTGGCCCATTGGCTATTCCATGTCTTTTACCTGGCTTAAGCATGTAACTAATTCTAATCAGTTTTCTTAAAATTTGCTTCTTTATATCTGATCTATTATTATCCCAAGATTCAGAAATAGTCCAGAAATTACTTCAGTTTGTTCCATACAAAGCCTAATTGCTATAGTTGTTCTAATAGAATCTTTGACATGAAAGTTTGCACATGTATTTAACATCTACACCGTCAATCTGTAATAAAAATAATTCCCTTGGGGTTGGAAAGTGCTAGCAGTGATCTAGAAAGAATGGAATTACAAGTACTTAAATATTATATGCTTTGCCAGGTTTATACATTTCCTTTAGAAAGTTTTATTGGGCCTTTCTTGCTTGGGCTTCACTTTAATTCATTATTTTTTTAATTTTCAGGCATGGCTTACTACAATCTCATTGGCTATCTGCAAGGTTGGTGTTAATATTTTCAACCTGATGTCTTGATTTTGCATCTTTAGTTAATTTTTCTGTTATGAAATCATATTGTAGGCTCTTGATCTAATGGAAATGCTGAAGAAAGAGGAGGAAATGCTTTATGCAATAAAAGAAAAGCAAGAGTTGGTATAACAGCTTGTTACGGCAGCTGAGCATAACCCATCATCATATGTTTCTTAAGCAATTTTTACTATGCCAGAATAGGAAAAGACCATCTTTGGAAGTGACTAATCTTCATGTGTATTGTATTTTTGTATTTTCATTGTAAGCCTGCCTATATTGCGTGCAGGAAGGAAATACTGAAATTTCACAGGCTGTTCTTGAAGAACGTGCAAAGACTGTAGAAGACTGGCATCGCAATGCTGCTGCTAGAGCTAGGTACACCAAAGCAGCAGCACCTATTACATGTGCTACTTTTGCTCAAGATGTTTTGGAGGGGAGAGCCAAGGTTTCACAGGCACATGATCACAAACACCAACCACTTATGTTTGGACCTGCTAGCCTTGTGGGAGGAACCATAACAAGCGAAAGAGAAAGGATTGCCGCACAGGTTTTTCAACCCGGTCACAGGTATCATATGTGATTTCTGCATTTATTCTAAACTTTTTCTAGTGTGACTTTGTTCTTGTGAGCATCATGACTAATGGCATGTTTTGGAAATATCAGATTGCCAACTATGAGCATAGAAGAAGCTGGGTTGAAAGAGATGGAGATGATGAATAAATGGCAAGAGAATACTGCTAAGATGATAGAAGAACCCAATTCCTCGTGGCACAATGACAAGTGGAAGCCAAGAGCAGGTGGCGGTGATGACGATGAAGAAGAAGATGAAGATGACGAGGCTGCCCAAGAAAAGGCAAGGGCCTTTGATGATTGGAAAGATGAAAACCCTCAAGGTGCGGGAAACTCAAAGCTCACACCTTGTGGCTAGGTATGAATTCCATTGTTTGCTGCTGAAACTGAAGTGGCTCCAGATACTTGGTATCTCGTGTCACGGTGATGCACAAATCATGTCATTAGACACCATCTGAGGATAAGACGTGTGTAATACTGAGCTCAACTTTATGTATAATGGTAAACCAATAAACTGTATAAAACAAAGGATTTTGGCCAAATTTGGTTTAATTAGATGGTCTCTTTTACTTTCATAAGACTTTGTGGCTTCCTTTGGCATTTCCTCACGGAATAAGTTGAATCACCTTTCCAATAATGGTTTCATAAGACTTTATAAAACTTCAAAAAAGATTCCTCCTACAACATCATCAGCAATACTTTGTTGAATTTTTCGTTGCACAGACGCTTTGACTTGATTTTGCCCTGACACATCTTCTGAGGTAATTCTAAGGGTCACACAATTGAAGATGAAGTAAGCAAAAATGCAATTTTTCTAGCAAAGTCAAACATGAACCTAGATTATCACGAGAAACTAAATTTGCAATCCCATTTCTAAACCTAGAACATCATAACGTTTCCACATCAATAGTAATTAGTTCATTACTACGATTTTGAAGCAATGCAATTACCCCTGCGAAGAGTGAACTGAATCCTATTGTAGTTATCATCTTAAACGCGCACAATGGCATAACATCTTCTAGCTGAATCACACTCATTTGCACAAAACAATCAAGCAATTTCAATCAGATGATAAGATCATATGACGGAACAGAAATCAACTGCATGCAATACAAATGTCATTCAAAGCATATGATATAAACAGATTCAAAGGAAAATCAAAGTCAAACTCACTTTTTGAACATTTCAATTGATGAGGTAAATGAAAATCAGTCGAATATTAGTTTGTAGGGTTTAAGCAAGGGTAGACAAGAGGGAGGCTAATGGTAGCACCGGTAAAAGTGTTGATCTCAAATCTCAAATGGTTACTTTTCCGGGTGTGTGGATTCAAATGCCACGCGTTACGAGTCGGGTCCGTTAGAACCAGGATTCATTATAAACAACCTTTTTAACATCTTAATATCATGTTAGCTCAGATGGTTTTTTGAGCGTGAGAAAAGTTAAAAAAATTAAAAAATAAAAGAAAAGAAAAAACAAAGTTGTTTGATGCTTGTGATGGTGGTCCCGTAATATCCAATCACGCTCTTATCACATAAGAGCATTCACAGTCCATTCCTTATCTTTATCCATATAATTACACTAAAAATCACTATTTTTTCTCTCTCCTTTCAATTAAATAATATATTTTTATACCTTTTTCATTACCTTTTCTCTCTCATTCACTCACAACCACTTTCAAAAATATTAAAAAAATTATAAGGATTGTACAGTGATTCTTCAAATATACCAATCCACAATAACATTTTCTCTCTCCTTCACTCACAACCACTCAAAATCATTCCATATAATATACCAAACACACTCACATGATTATAGGGCACGGGTTGTGAATGCTCTAAGAGGAGTGTAGTGTTCATGTGTGATGGGAGTGGCACATCACCCTATTAATGCCCATTATCACGTCTTTTATCTCTGTGTTTACATCAATAAAGATTTAAGCATACATAATTTTTGTGTTAACTATTAGTGTATTTAAACTATAAAACTATAGACTACACATTAAAACAACTACTGAAGGAATAATATAGATGAAATAACTCTTTGAGAAGGCCTTTTTTAAATTGAAAATAGGGTGTTTATTGTACTTGAGATGTTTCTTATTCTAGATATTTATAGCTTTTCATTTTGTACAAAAAGAAGTATTATTTTTAGTCACGTAAATATTTAACAGAAAAACTTATCACCCAGTCATCCACGTATGTCAAAAACCGTCAATGTTACAATTCGACAAAACTGTTTTCTCCAGATAAAACCACGACCGAAGCTTCTCAAATACACATTCCAATGGACTAATAAAGTAATCTCACTCTTTTATTTTCTAAGAAGGGATAATCTGAAAATGAAATTACGTATACGAACACGTCTACAAGGAAAAAAAGAAAAAAAAAATCAGCGACCAAATGGAAAACGACCAGAGCACGCAACCTCATCATGCCACTTGTTCATGCCAACATCTCTTTCAAATTCAATCCATTTAATCACACATTCAACCTCTTCCTACCATAATTCCTCATGTCTCTTGATAGATTGATAGCAATAATAATCACTGAATATGCTGAAGATTGAGAGTATGATGGAGAAGAAGGTGTTGGAAGACATCATAAGGAGACTTTTGGATGGTAAAATAGGGAAACAAGTGCAGTTATCGGAGTCGGAGATTCGTCAGCTGTGCATTAACGCCAGACAAATCTTCCTTTCTCAGCCTAATCTCCTTCACCTTCATGCTCCAATCAGAATTTGTGGTAATAAACAAACTCTTTCATTTAATTTTATGAATCTGATGCTCAATTATGAATTATAATGATAACTGGTTGAATTTAGGGCTTGTTTTGTGCTTAATATGTTTTGAGATTGTGTAGTCTGTGTAATTGTGTGAAGTTCCGTTTTCTAGACGTTACAGTTAGGAATTTCTTTGCAAATGAAGGAAATGCTGTGAATTATGTGGAATAATGTTGAGTTTTGATGAGTCCTTTGTGATTTTATATGGTTACCTTTTGTGATTAGGTGATATACATGGACAATATCAGGATCTGTTGAGGCTTTTTGATTATGGTGGCTATCCACCGTCTGCAAGTTACCTCTTTCTCGGTGATTATGTTGATCGAGGCAAGCACAGTTTGGAGACGATATGTTTATTGCTTGCTTACAAGATAAGGTATCCTGAGAAAGTGTTTCTCTTAAGAGGGAACCACGAAGATCCGAAAATTAATCGGGTTTATGGATTCTATGATGAATGTAAAAGGAGATTTAATGTTCGTCTATGGAAGATGTTCACGGAATGCTTTAACTGTTTGCCTGCTGCTGCATTAGTTGATGAAAAGATCCTTTGCATGCATGGTGGACTTTCACCCGAGCTTGAGAATTTACGTCAGATTGAGGAGATTGAAAGGCCTACAGAAATCCCTGATAATGGACTTTTGTGTGATTTACTGTGGTCTGATCCTACTCGCTTGACGGGGGGATGGTCAGATAGTGATCGAGGTGTTTCATGTACTTTTGGAGCTGATGTAGTTTATGAATTTCTTAGGAAGAACAGTCTGGACCTTATCTGCAGAGGTCATCAGGTAAACATTTTTGTTAAATGTCGTAGTTGATTGTCATTAGCGATCACATATTTTTCACTTTTCTGTGATTTGTTCATTCCATGAAACGTTTACTTCCATGACACATAAAACGAGCATCTGTAACCATGTAAATAATTAAGAGGGTGTTTGGTTTTGAATTTCAAAACTGATTATCTGATATTAAGTTTTTACTTATGATATACAATATCATGTAAAGATAAACTAAAGTGACATGTTTATCTGTTACTTTTAACCTAAATTGAGATACTTTTACAAAAGTGTCATTTTGAGTCATAGAATTTAGGTAACTTCTTTGAAATCAGAATTTGACACAAACTCAAACATCTGATTGTTAGGACCTCAAACAACTGAAATACATCCAAAGTCCAAACACTATATTCTACACTCTATTTTATTACATCTAATTATCTTATTCTGTCTTCTTTTTGAAACTAGATTTTGGTTATTTAATATCACATAATCATTTTTAAATAGGTTTCCATACACCACCTGGTCGTTACATATCTTTTTGAGAAATTTAAATAAATGCAAAATTGAACTGGGTCCTTTGTTACTGCAGGTGGTAGAGGATGGCTATGAATTTTTTGCCAAAAGAAGACTTGTTACAATATTTTCAGCTCCAAACTATGGGGGAGAGTTTGATAATGCAGGTGCACTATTAAGTGTTGATGCATCATTAATGTGTTCTTTCAAGATCTTAAAGCCACTAGATAATTTGCAGAAATCAGGCACTTCTAAGGGCCCTCTTAAAAAGGTAAACTTGGGTCAGTTTCTTAGTCTTGTTTCTCATTCTTTCTTTATATACTCCAAGGTAGATGTGGGCCAAGATAAGCAGGTTGGGTGGGATGTGTAGTGGGTGAAAGTGGATTCAGATTGAAACGGGTGAGGTTGAGTCGGAATGCCCCTTAAAACACTTTATTTGTCGATTTGTAAGTACTTTTTTATGCATAATCAATATTATGATTGCAAAACAATCCCATCATAGTAATAATTTATATCTTTGAATAACACTGACTTAAGAGGTTGTATGCTATTAAAAATAAACGATGATTTTCAGCCTATTCGTTCTTCTTCTAGCTAAATTTGTTGATTGACCCTGTTGAGATTAAAACAAAATTTGAAATCAACCCATACATATATATAGTTTGATCACAAAACAATACTATTACAGTAACAACTTCAAAATTTAAAGTATTTCTCTTTTCCTTAAACAGGCTAGTTTGATTTTGTAAGTCTGGAGTTCATGGCATCAAATTTCTAACTTATTCTTCCTTTTTCTGTTGCTTTTTGACAGCCACCCAAAATTTGATCCGCCTAATGGAGTTTATGCTTATAGAATAAGTTAGTTTGTAATTGCTGGATCTTAAAGAAGGGCAACATCTTGAGTTTGTGTTTGATAGGATCAAAGCATGAGTAGACCCGTACGATCACAATCTAGACCTCTAATATCAACCTTGTGTGCAGGAACTGTGATTTTCTGCTCTAGCTCTACTGCTCCAGTCAACATCCTTTTTAGTTGAAAGAATAGCCTTTTTTAGGTTTCCCCGTTTGTTAGTGAGTAGATAATGCAGGTTTTGCTATTATGGTTTTAGTTTCTGTGGATATGATATATAGTATGTTGTCATGTATGGCCTCTTGAGATCAGAATGTTTGACATTTTTAATTAGTTTAAATATGATGATCCATTGGCTTATTTTTTTGTCTACTAGAAAGATACCATTTATGTAAGTTCTTTTTGATGAATGTTGAGTTGGACTGATGAAAAACTCGGCCTAGATCATCAATATAATGGATAAATACCAATTTCATAACGATTTACAACTTGGATCATATATCAACTTCTACTGTTAAAAGCACACCTCAACGCAAGGCCATCGCAGGTGATGATCGTTGAGCTTTACGTGCGATGTACAGGAGGCTAACACCTCATATCACATTCGTTTGAGGTGCGACTATCCACTTGTGTAGAGAGAAAACCATAACTATTAAATCTCTCTCTCTCTCTCTCTCTCTTCATTCTCTACTTGTTATTGTTCTTTGTGTTTTCAATAAGAGGAAAGTGATACGAACCTATCGGGTCAATCTGGGTTGGACAGACCCAGTCAATGTGAAATGGCGGGAAAAGGGGACCTGGTCCAGGAGGTGGGGATTAACTCAGTTATTCAGGGAAAGTGGGTGACTTAGTGAGCGGTTAGTAGCCGATTAGTTTCTATATAAATGTATTTGATGTTCTAGTTTAGGGTAGAGAGAGAAAGATTAGTATTTGAATTCATAGTTTATATTTTGGAGATCAGTTCATCTTGAAGAGACTACACAATATATTTTTTCTTTGTTTGATTAGTAATCTATAGTTGACTCTTTCAGCCTTTATCAATTGGTTCCATTGTCGGGAAATCATGGTGGAAACTCGGAACAATTCTGATGGTAGTGGCGTGGGTCAACCAGATCCGATCGTTGCTCAATTAGCAGCAATTGCAACCAAATTGGAGTCATTCGAGTCCCTTAAAGAAGATGTCGCGGTACTGAAATCTCAGCGAGATAAGTCTGGTGAATTTCTAGAACGATTTGAAGACGGGGAAAGCTCGGGGAGGTGCAACCATCAGTACCGACCAATTACCAAAATCGTGTTCCATGCCTTCAGAGGAGGACATCCGCGAGGGTAGATTTTAAAGGCTGAAAAATACTTTCGATACTACAACATTCCAGACGAGGAAAAGGTGGATGTCGCCTCAATGCATCTTGACGACGATGCCTTGGATTTGTACTCCTGGTTATCAATTGAGCAGCTTATCTCATTCTGGGAAGAATTTACTCATGCCCTCTAGAAGCATTTCGAACCAGCGGAGTTCTAAAATCCAGTGACTTTCTATATAGCATTCAACAAACTGGTTCCGTGCAAGAGTACTGTCAAGAGTTTGCTAGAAGTTCAACGTGGGTTTCCAACTGGCCAAATCATTGCCTTCTCGAGGTGTTCTTAAATGGACTCAAAGAGCTACTAAGGGCAGATGTGAGAATCCATAAGCCCATGACTTTCTCTAAGGCTATGAGTCTTGCGCTCGAGTTCGAGTCCAAGTTTATTACGTCTCAACCTGAAAATGTTCCTAGTTCTAACACCAACACGGAGTCAAAATCAATTCCTTCAAGCGAAGTTTACCAGAAAGTGACCACCTAGAAGACTATTGAACCGCGCCTAACTGATGCAGAGAAACAAGGCCGATATGCACAAGGGGGATGCTATCGTTGTGGGAAAAATATGATCCCGAGAAACATTGACATGGATGCTTAAGCTTTTAGAGGTTGTTGGGGACGAGGATGACCATATCATTCTTTTGGGAGATGATTAGTCAAGTCTTAACCGAGCAGCTTCATCTCAACTTGAAGAAAAGTTGGTTCTGCGAGCGGGCCGTAGTGATACGAACCTAATAGGCCAATACTGTTCGGGGCAGACCCAGTCAATATGGAATGACGGGAAAAGGGACATGGTCTAGGAGGTGGGGATTAACTCAGTTATTTAGGGAAAATGGGTGACTTAGTGGACAATTAGTAGCTGATCGGGAAAAAGGGACTTGTTCCAGGAGGTGGGGATTAACACAGTTATTTAGGAAAAGTGGGTGACTTAGTGGGCAGTTAGTAGTTGATTAGTTTCTATATAAATGTATTTTATGTTCTAGTTTAGGGTAGAGAGGGAAAGATTAGTATTTGAATTCCTAGTTTATGTTTTAGAGATCAGTCCATCTTGAAGAGGACTACACAATATGTTTTTTCCTTTGTTGATTAGTAATCTATAGCCGACTGTTTTGGTATTTATCAATTGGTTCCATTGCCGGGAAATCATGGTGCAAACTTGGAACAGTTCTGGTGATAGTGGAGTAGGTCAACCAGATCCGATCGCTGCTCAATTAGCAGCAATTGCAGCCAAATTGGAGTCATTCGAGTCCCTTATAGAAGATGTTACGGTACCAAAATCTCAGCGAGATAAATCTGGTGGATTTGTAGGGGATGGTTTGAAGACGGGGGTAGCTTGGGGAGGTGCAATCATCAGTACCAACCAATTACCAAATCGTGTTCCCTGCCTTCAGAGGAGGACATCCACGAGGCTGGATTTTAAAGGATGAAAAATACTTCTGATACTATAACATTCCAGACGAGGAAAACGCGGATGTCACCTCAATGCATCTCGACTGCGATGTCTTTGATTTGTACTCCTGGTTATCAACCAAGCAACCTATCTAATTTTGGGAAGAATTTACTCATGCCATGTGGAAGCATTTCAGACCAACGGTGTTCCAAAATCCAGACGAGTTTCTGTGTAGCATTCGACAAACCGGTTCCGTGCAAGAGTACCGTCAAGAGTTCGCTAGAAGTTCAGCATGAGTTTCTAACTGGCCGGATCATTGCCTTCTCGGGGTGTTCTTAAATGAACTCAAAGAAGAACTAAGGGCAGATGTTAGAATCCATAAGCCTAGGACTTTTTACAAGGCTATGAGTCTTGCGCTCGGGTTCGAGTCCAAGTTTATTGCGTCTCAACCTGAAAAGGTTCCTAGTTCTAACACCAACACGGAGTCAAAATCAGTTCCTTCAGCGAAGTTTACTAGGAAGTGACCACCTAGAAAACTACAGAACTGCGCCTAACTAATGCAGAGAAACAAGGCTGGTATGCATAGGGGGAATGCTATCGTTATGGAATATATATGATCCCATGCACCGTTGACAGAGATGTTTAAGCTTTTAGAGGCTGCTGGGGACGAGGATGACCAGATCATTCTTTAGGAGATGACAAGTCAAGTCTTAACCGCACAACTTCATCTCGACTTGAGGACAAGTTGGTTCTGCGGGCGGGCGATGGGTCAATTCGGGTCGGGCAGACCCAGTCAATGTGGAATGGTAGGAAAAACGGACCTGGTCGAATAGGTGGGGGTTAACTTAGTTATTTTGGGAAAATGAGTGACTAAGTGGGCAGTTAGTAGCTGATTAGTTTCTATATAAATGTATTTGCTTAATGTATGTTTTGGAGATCAGTCCATCTTGAAGAGGACTACACTATCTTTCTTTCTTTGTTTGATTAGTAATCTATAACTGACTGTTTTATTCATTATCAGAAAGTCATCAATCTTTTAGAACAAAGTATAATTTTTATATAGAAGTGGAAAATGGATTATTAGATGTAAATTATTATATTATCCTGAAAGATTATTATAGTTGGATTTTAACCTCGTCTATACAAATGTCTTTTAGATTATTGACTGGGACCGCAATGTAGATAAAAATAATATTTTTTTAATTTGGAACTACTTCAAGCATAATTATACTTATGTATACCTAATATTATATTATCTTAAAAACATCTAAAATGCATTTAAAATATATTGATTCTTCTTTTTTTCTTAAAAAAAACTTTTCGTAACTATATTTCTTAGATTTCCTGAATAAATATACAGCCTACACTCTATATTAATAAATCCTTAACTTTTTTGTTGTAAGACACACCACTTAATCATAAAAAATCCTCTTTCAAGGCAATTTAATGATACGATATGCAACCTTAAAGATGAAATTATTAAGGGTCTCTTTATTTAGACACCCCTTAATTTTAAATCAACACCCCTGTATCCTATACGCCGCGTATGGGTCCATACGCGGCGTATAGGGTACATTGTTGATTTAACGTTTTATACCCTATACGGCGCGTATGGGTCCATACGCGGCGTATAGGGTATGTTGTTGATTTGACGTTTTATACCCTATACTCGGCGTATGGGACCATACGCGGCGTATAGGGTTTGACATTTTATACCCATACGTGACTTATGACCCATACGTGGAAGAGCTATACGCCGCGTCTATACGCCGCGTATGGAACCATACGCGGCGTATAGCTTATATATTTATTTTTTTTATTTTTTTGAGTTTTTATTTTAATATATACATAATTTGAATTAAAATTATTTAAACAATACAATATGAATACAATAATAAAATTAAAATTAAAATATATAATTCGCATATTACAAATTATAAATTAAATAAATTTATATAAGCCGGGGGTTCTCGGTTATTCTCTATTATTGCGTTGTATTCCGAGATACGAATCCTATACATAATCTCCCATTCTGCAGCACGTACGCTTCGGTTAAGAATCCAAAGATTACTTAATGTTGGCATCGGATAATCTCCTTCTAACTTAACGTGGACGAAATGATTGTTGTTGACATGAACAATCGACACGACATGATGAGGCATGACAGTTTTCGGATCAGCCCATAATGGGAAAAATGTTTGACAACCATTATTGCTTAGTAAATGAAGAATAACCCCAAACTTTTGAGGAACCACTAATCCCGTATACGGCATTATCATCCAATGTTCTTCTGGTGCAGGTTCCACACTTTGCCAATCGATGGTGTGACGCAATTCGTTATACTGTCCGGGGTACAAAGTATCGAAAACTTCTCTGTACTCCAATTCATGTCTGTCCAACTCTTCTAAAAGCTGTGTCCGCACATACATCCACTTATTTTCGTCAAACCCTAAGCCTAAAGCTATTGATCGAAAACCACAATTCCCATCGGGTCGGACATCTCGTATACGTGAAATATACTGATGAAAGATTGACGGAATCCAATTTTTTAACCTGTTTATATTGTTTAATTGGTGATCTCCGACAATCGAAGAAAACTCATTAGTACCCCGTGATACTTTAGATGACGTTGAACGACTACGTTGCATGGCAGGCTTCTGGGGCTTTACAGCTGAACTTGTTCTTCCGGAAATGTGAGACGCAATAAACGAGCTATGTCTCGGCATGTCGCACGTACTTTGTTGAGTGTCGTACTTTTGTTGTTGAACCTTTAACGTTGGACGACCGCGAATATCTGTTTGAACAACAGGCGCTTTTTTGTTATTTTTCCATGGATACACAATTTTTTTTATTTTTTCCACCAAACTAAATTTTACAGCTGCGGGTTGTGTCATTATTTGTTGTTTCACCCGTTCCATTTCTTCTTCAACATCAACTTTTTCATCCACCGTATATGATGGCTTAATGTTATCAAGCTTCGTCCAAAATACGTCAATTGCATCTAATGGAATTTTAGTGCCTGCATTATAAAGTATAAATTAATACATAATTTGTCACTTTAATAGAAAAATGATAATGATAGAGCGACTATTACCAGAATGTTCATATTTTTCCAGCCGACAAGCACAAGGCAAGCCACAACTAGTGAAAAGATGACAACCACATGTTGCATTTGCAAAGCGCATCACATGCAATTTAGTGTTTTCGGCAACTAATAAATCAAGAGCTATGTGTGAAACCTTGCCTCTTAAGTAATCAAATAGCGGAAGTTTATGATGATTCATGGTTTTAATTTTGCTTGTCTCAAAGCTTTCTTTTAAATTTACCTCTTGTGCGTTCACCAATTGATCTACAAACTCCACAGTCTATCCAGTGAGCTATTTGTTGATTTAAGATATCTTTTTAAATTTGCATGTTGACTCTCCACCCTATTTGTTGTGCGTTGGCCAAAATTGCGGTTCAAGTTAGTCCAGGCTGATACAAACATTTCTTTGTAACTCTCTAACCAGTTTCTGTTTATATATGACAATACCTCTGAAAATATAATAAAACATAATTAAATTATATATTGAAAATATAATAAAACATAATTAAAATATAATAAAAACTTACTTTCTTGATTCGCTTCAACTAATCGTTCGTAAAGAAGGTTATAGTTATACTCGTAAATCTCCGCCGTGGGAGACTCACACAAACGTGCCCATGCATATTTAAACTTTCTCCAGTCATCTTTTGTAAAACTTGCTTTACAGTGTTTCGCGATATTTTCATCAATATGCCACCTGCATAAACACTTTGAAGCATTCGGAAACACTTTAACACATGCGTTCATTAAAGCGAGATCTCTGTCTGTTATTATGACGCGCGGCTCCATACACTTGCTTAACGTATCTTTCAATCTAATAAGCACCCATTCAAAATTATCTTCCCGTTCTTTGCTAATAAACGCATGAGCAACACAAAATGTCTTGTGTGTGGAGGTCACACCAACAATCTGAACAAACGGAAGCTTGTACATGTTTGTTTTATATGTAGCGTCTATTATCAGCACGTGCGGAAATGCACGCCAAGTGTCGTATGATTTAGGATGACAAAAAAATATATCTTCTACGACATTAGTATCGGGATCTTCTCGGGTGTAATAAACATACCTTTTAATAGAAAAAGGAAGGAAAATTGATGTTGTTAAGTGAGGATACGAATACAAGTTAGGCTTCATTTTAATTAAGTCTATTGAAAAAAAAACCTCGGGTGTAATAAACATACCTTTTAATAGATAAAAGGTTTTCTAAGACTTGCATTGGTGTTTCACCGACTTTTCTTTCACTTCTTATCTTATATTGAGCGTTGTATACGTCTCTGGTTATTGATGCGTTATTAGGATTTTGCTTTTTAATAGCTGATAAGATGCTACGAGGCTCCATGTTCTGATCAGTAAGCTGCTCCACCAAATTGTATTCGTTTTGAGAAAACCTTCTTACAAAAGGATGCCCCTCCATATGTTGAGCAGGATCATGGTTATGTTCGTCACTTCGCACCTCTAATTTCCACGAACGACGTTTGTTGTCGTATATCCCTACTAATTTAAAAGGACATCCGATTTTTTTGCTACCAGATCGTCTAACTGTTGCTTTACTTTTGTGTTCGCCCGCACGATCACAGATAAGCCATACCTTTACGACCTGACCTTCTTTTTTCTTTGATCTTCGTGTAATAATAACGTAACCATTATCACGTCCTCTATTAACAGCCCAACAGACTAGCTCATCGAGAGATAAAAAATTTTGAGATGTTTCAAACGATACTTTTGTCGTTTGTTTTTCATCACTCGAGAGTATATTATTTTGTTGCGTGTCGTAAGTTGACTCTCGGCAAAACTCAACTTCATCATCGGGAACATACGATTGGTTTAAATCTGGCAGTCCTGTCTCGTAAGCAGATTGAACGTACGCATCATCTTGATTACTATCCACCACGAACGAATATTCATTTGAATATTCATTTGAATATTCACCAAACAAATAGTTACCGTCCCAAAACGACATACCGAACGAATAAAAAGTGTGATATTTTGAGAGAGAAATACGTTTGGGATTTACAGGAATCGAAAGCATATCGAAAGTGTTATCGAAATCGTTGTTATATAGGTGAAAACGAATCTTGGGTCATGTCATATCAAAATAATTTATACGTGGCGTATGGGACCATACGCCACGTATAGGCTCCTATACGCAGCGTATGGGCCTATACGCTACGTATAGTCTTGCCACGTCTTCCACGTATGGCACCTATACGCTGCGTATATTCGTACATGGTACAAAAACGCTTTATAGTACGTCTGACAACTATACGTAGCGTATGGGTCTATACGCCACGTATAGCAGCCTATACGCAGCGTATGGTTCTATACTCTGCGTATAGTCTTGCCACGTTTGCCCCGTATGAGCCCATACGTTGCTTGTAATCGTACATGGTACAAAAAGTACATCTGACACCACCTATACGTGGCGTATGGAGCCATACGCCACGTATAGTGCAAAAGAATTGGTCGCATGAGCACTATACGTGGTCGCAAGAGCACTGTACGTGGAGGAGCTATACGCCACGTATGGGTCTATACGCGGCGTATAGTTTATATATGTATATATTTTTTTTAATTTTTTGAGTTTAATATATATATAATTTGAATTAAAATTATTTATGTATGTATGTATGTATGTATGTATGTGTGTAAGTCTGTATGTATGTGTGTATGTATGTATTTGTGTATGTATGTATGTATGTATGTATGTATGTATGTATGTATGTATGTATGTATGTATGTATGTATGTATGTATGTATGTATGTATGTATGTATGTCTGTATGTATGTATGTATGTATGTATGTCTGTATGTATGTATGTATGTATGTATGTATGTATGTCTGTATGTATGTATGTATGTATGTATGTATGTATGTATGTCTGTATGTCTGTATGTATGTATGTATGTATGTATGTATGTCTGTATGTATGTATGTATGTATGTATGTATGTATGTATGTATGTATGTATGTATGTATGTATGTATGTATGTATGTATGTATGTATGTATGTATGTATGTATGTATGTATGTATGTATGTATGTATGTATGTATGTATGTATGGCTATGTATGTATGTATGTATGTCTGTATGTCTGTATGTATGTATGTATGTATGTATGTATGTATGTATGTATGTATGTATGTCTGTATGTCTGTATGTCTGTATGTCTGTATGTCTGTATGTGTGTCTGTATGTATGTCTGTATGTCTGTCTGTATGTATGTACGTATATATTTACAAAGATAAACATAAACTGATAATAAACATAAACTGATAATAAACATAAAAGATAAACATAAACTGATAATATATTTACAAAGTTTTTAAATTACATAACAAAATAAAAATTACAATGCAAAACTACGGGGAGTCAGGGTAATCTCGAGGCGGTGGCAACGACGGAGGATCAGTACCAGAACGCCGCGCAATCTCTGACTGAACCTGCCACTCCATCAGATCCTCAACGCGATCGAGCCGTCGACTCTGCTGCCGTAAGCTCCTAGACATATCCTGCAACAATGTCTCCACACGTGCAGGCAGCCTCACCTCTCTATAAATATGTCGCGGGAACTGAGGCTGAGGAGGCGGCTGATGTGGCTGAGGAGGCGGCTGATCATGTGGCTGCTCGTCGGGTGGTGGCTGATCATGCGGCTGCCCGTGCTGCTGCAGTGGATCGACAATGCCGAGCTGCTGAACTGGTGCCGGCTGCCAGATCTCCCCGGGTCGAAGAGAGAATCGTATGCCACCGGAAACTGGCGTATAATACGCATGCCGAATAGCGTACGGCGATCTAATCTCACCAGCTCGATCGGCGGAGACACGCCACCAAGATGCCGAGGAAGATAACCTAAAGATCGGGTAATCAACGTGATGTACGCGCCGCCGTACACCGCTCCTCGCTCCTGGCGATGATAATACGACGCAAATACTCCGCCAAACATCTCGCCAGGTTACACCTAGCCCCGTAATCAAACAGTATAAGTAAAATAAGTCGGGAATGGTACACCACTCCCGACTCTTGCCACGTCCCGTGATGGACGTGGCGATCATCCGATGCAGATAACGGATGAGAGGATCTCGAATGCCGGTGACCCTGCCCTTAGCCCTCTGAAACGGACCTCCGGCAATCTGAGGCCACCACTCTCTCAATGTGCCCTCCTCCATCTCAGTAATACCCTCAGTGAACAGAGGGGTAACAGTCTCCGGCTCATAATAAAGCCCCGAGACAACTGCAAATGCTCAATGGACATATGATGTGCATGTCCACAAAGCGTAAAAGAAATCTCCGATCGCTCATCGTCCTCCTCCATCTCATCTGGATGAATATATGTAAATGTGGATAAAAACTCCACTACCAGCTCACGGTGGGACGGTAAGAATGCGATCTCAAAAAGACGTCTCCACGGCGTATCGTCTCCGATAATAGTAGCAAGACGATCGCGCCCTCCAACTCAGCAATAACCTCCCAATCTACGGCCTTTTGATGACCGATCTTCATCCGAATAAATTTTGAGCACTTAGCGTGCTCAATGGAACCGGCATCAAACTGCAGCCAAGGATGCTCGTCAATATGGTCAACAACGTCAGCCTCAATCTCAGAATCGGAAGACATATCTGCACAGGTGAACAAATAGGTCAAAAACAACGTATACGTATATATATATATACATCTATATATGTATATGTATATGTATATGTATATGTATATGTATATGTATATGTATATGTATATGTATATGTATATGTATATGTATATGTATATGTATATGTATATGTATATGTATATGTATATGTATATGTATATGTATATGTATATGTATATGTATATGTATATGTATATGTAATGTATATGTATATGTATATGTATATGTATATGTATATGTATAGTATATGTATATGTATATGTATATGTATATGTATATGTATATGTATATGTAATGTATATGTATATGTATGTGTATGTTATGTATATGTATATGTATATGTATAGTATATGTATATGTATGTATATGTATATGTATATGTTATGTATGTATATGTATATGTATATGTATATGTATATGTATATGTATATGTATATGTATATGTATAGGATGTATTGTATATGTATATGTATATGTATATGTATATGTAATATGTATATGTATATGTATATGTATATGTATATGTATATGTATATGTATATGTATATGTATATGTATATGTATATGTATATGTAT